>PNEQ01127392.1:141020-154424 GCA_003012365.1 Medauroidea extradentata | reverse complement strand
ATATTGCCTACATTTTACGAGTGATATTGCTAAAATACCCAACAGCACCACTTCCTCCATTTCATCGACTGATCTGCGCGAGTAAAACTGTGGTGATGACTGTGCTGTGTGGACGCTTCCTTTTTGTACCGTTTTGTCCACAGTTTTACCTGCGCAGTCAAAACGTTGGACAAAACCTTGCGTGTGGACCGGCCTTTACCGATGCGCCACCACACTCGATATTGTCTACTGAATATGACAGGTATTCTAAACTATTTTTTTTTCACAGATAGCATATCTTGTTATTAAATTGCACCCGGAAATTCATTACTCATTCAGCCTTCATTTTGTTAATTTAACAAATTTTAATCTCTAATTCACCTCTGAAGATTTTTGGCATAGTAAAAACGTTCATCAAGTAGCTTCACCATAATTTTTACAAGGTTTTATCTCGCAAAGTTTGTAACATACTTTAATAACATCACGCACACACTAGACTTTTGTCTGCCAAGATCCACATGGTAACATACTGTTGTTTTAGCCGGTCCTCCTACATGGTCCTTGAACTGTGTTGCAGTATTTTTGATGTCCGTTTTTCTGGCGGATCTTCGCGATGTTATCCTAGAGTATTCGTCTACGAAATGAAAACATCTCGGACGACAGAACGGCACTTTCAAAACGTCACGTCAGACACGAAATAACCTGTACATGAAAACTGCATTTCAAAACTTCTGTGTCTCAAAATATTAACACTGGATAGAAGTAAGTCTACGAAAATAAATCTGAAACAAAAGTGTGCAACGGAGACTAGCCACGCTAGCCACCTCTCACGTAGAGGCGATGTAGCACTTGAAGTTCATGCCATTGTCACCCGTACCGTTACAGCTTCTGTGACTTAACCGTGGAATATCTCTTATTATGTGGTTGCTTTGAAAATCTACTTTAGCAGTGTCGGCAAAGAATTTATACTCTAATTAAGCCTATTTAAAAGTATTGTTTACAATTGCGTGTAATGATACTGTAATCGTACTGTAGATAATGCAAGTGATCAGTATTTCATTTCTAATAAAAAAACTGACAGATTTCCTTTGGGATCGCTTTTTTTCTGTTTTTCTTTGTATGTGTGGTTTTATGTCGGTTTTTGGTTCTTTATGTTTTTTGGTCATTCAACACACAATTTTGATAAGCAAAAAACACGAGCAATGGCGCATGTCTACAAACCAATAAATTCTGCTTTGCGTTCTCCAATAAATAGGCTACATCGGTTTCGAACATATTCGACATGCAAATGACAAATACGGGTTAGCGTTAAAAGTAAAGTCTTAGACGAACTGATTGTTTTTTTGGTAAATATCAAGAGTAGCTACTCATCGCGTAGGGACATAACTATTGGTTTCACAGGTAAAGTTTCTTAATAAAAAATGTTTCTACGGTGATGAAAATGAGTCGCACGTAAAGAAAATTGTAGTTTACTTACTTTGAAATTTTCCGTTTTTCGTTCAAATTCTAAGTCCGATTCCCGTGTTTTACGTCTTCGCCATGATGCGTGTTTATGTGGAACTAGCGTTCCTTGCGATATAAATGGAAACTAGCGCTAATACGTTGCGCAACTGTTCTTTAGGCTGCACATTCAGTTGTAGAAAAACCGTCACGCTTATAACACGTGTTTTCGTTGCAGTAGCTCTGCGTATTCAGGGAAAATTCGACGGTTTGTGGTACAAATGACCGTTACAAGTAAGAATGCTTCGCGGCGTAATAGAAGTGATATGTAGTGTGTGTTTTAAGGACGTTTTACAGTATGCAACTCTCGTGGATGGTGTGTATTAGTTATATTTTGCTGATTGAGACACGGCAACAAATACGTTTTGCATACAACGTGTGTGGAGATTTATTGACCAAGGTACCGCGTCGGAAGAGGAACCATTGCATAATTTACTGTTTGTGGCGAAGAATTTGTATCCGCAACTGAGTAGAGTAAGTACTAATCTTTTACTACGATAATGTATGTTGTTCAGTGTACGTTATATATAATGTGTCCGACTTCTATTGCAAATTGAACGCGTTAAATACGTTTTATAATGGGCATTAAAGACATGTAACATCTGTTCAACATGCATACAACGTGAATTTAATGCGTATGTACTAGTACATTTGTGCAATATGCTAAAAATACGAATTTACTTCAGTAAATATTTTTAGCGTCTTAAATTGGTGGTAGAATGAGTTTAAACTGTATGTGTTATCGTATATAAACGATTTTTATTCTTATTCGTAATATTTTGCGTACTTTTAAATGATTTCCAAGATGTGTACATACCTTTACCACCATTTAATGTAATGCATGTGTATTTATTGTAGGCAGCTATTTATGTCAGTTAAATTTAACTGAAATGTACTGTAAATAGTACATTTTGGCTATTGATTACGGTTATTGTACGTGTATTTACCCTACAATTTCCGTGTTCGTCATAGCCCTCCCCACTATTGAGTTTTTATAAAGTAGGCTTTTTCGGCAGTCGTGCATGTTTTTTCTTGCTATATTTACGTAAAATCAATCGTAATTTGGGTATTCAATGTAATAAATATAATGCTTTTTACGTATTTTACCCCACAATTTTCCTGATATTCATAGCCCTCCCCACTATCGAGTCTTTAGAAAGTCTGCTTTTCCAGTATTCATGCATGTTTTTTTCTTGTTATATTTACGTAAAATCAATCGTAATTAGGGTATTTAAAGTAATAAATACAATGCTTTTTACTTATTTTACCCCACAATTTCCCTAATCTTCATAGCCCTCCCCACTATCGAATTGGTAGAAAGTAAGCATACGGTAATTATTAATCGCGACTACTAATTAATGTTATTATTCAACGTAATAAATCGTAATTAGTACATTTCTGCAGTTTTTTTTGTTAATTTTCGCATGAGTAGTTACTCTTGATATTTATATTTATTTCGATTAATACATTCAGACTGAACCGGCCTTGTCGGTTTGACCGGCAAGTTTTTACGACGCACGAGACTTATGGACACTTCAAATTTTCAGCTACTAATATATTGACTTTATTTTTACATCTGTATATTCTCCGCAGCTACGTTTTGAACATTTCACGTCAATAGAAACACTTACGTACCTTGTGATCCAGCAATCCGCTTGTATTAGTTCGGAACATTTTACGACGCAGTATGTAAACATGACGTTTCTCCACCATAGACTTGATGTGAATTAAGCAGAGACACATGTGCAGAGAGTCCAACTAACTTCGCGCTACACTAGCGCACTCAAGCGAACGGCGCCGCACATCAAGAAATTGTTCTTCGTTTTATTATAACAATTTTTCTTGTCAATATCTGAAATTTACAAACTGAGATAATATGTAATTAATTTTCTACGTAAAAAGTTGTATAATAATTGTATTATGCTTTTCTTACGTACTTTCAGGTTTAATGGTAATAATAATTTTATTGTAATTTAACTTTATATAGTTGCTCCGCCATGTTGGGCGGACTATTTCTGGGATCTATATTAATGCTCGCTTTTGATATTTAAATCCCAGGATTTCTTGTATGTGCGTTCAGTCGACTTCCAGTGAAATGTTTGTCTTCCGTTATCGTAAATGTGGAATGTGTTGTTATGCTGCAGGACTTGTGATTGATTAATTTGCGGCGCCTGTTTAGTTATTTGTTATTGTTTCTTGAGTTGAAGTCCTGTAGCATAATGGCCCAAGTTCTAGTGTCTCGTTCGTGTTTTTTGCTGTTTGTTGTTTTTCTCTTTTGATCAGTAATTCAGGTTAACTTTCGCGTTCGGGTTTTTCAATGTTTAACTTCTGGTAACTTCTATATTTTCAGTATTCAGAGAGAGAGAGAGATAGAGGGCAGACATTTTAATAGTTTTTAGTTTTGTTCGTATTTGTTAATTAATAATTGCTGGCGTGTAATTTTCAAGGTTAGACCTGTGAAGGGAAAGTAAATTTTTAAAGATGATTTATAATATTTGGATTGAGTAATTTTCATGCACCGTATATGCCCGCTTTATGAGATTATGCTAGTGTGATATGTATTGTATGCATACCACCGAGGTATGGGACTCGGTAGATTTTGCTGCTCTATGTGTTTTGGGGCGTGTATCCCCCTGAAGTTTACCACCTATAAGTATAGGGTTTTTTTTTCAGACTCGTGGTCGTGTTGTGTATTCGCTACTGCGGTGTGGGACTCAGCATTGTTTTTGTTATTGTTAAAGTTAGTTTCCTATAAGGATAGGGCTAGCATATTTGTAATATTTGTCTTTGTCTTTCACTGCACCCTCTGCAGTACTTTCATTTAGGGCTTCATTGAGTCTTATTGTTCAGATTGACAGATTAACTGGTACTTTTGCACGCCTGTTTATAGAAATGCATAAATTTGATGTTTAATGTTATTTCTGTACTTTCATATTAACTTATTTCTAAAATTTTGACTTGTGTTGCTGATTATTCGAGTTTGTAAAATGTTTAATGGCTATGTTGATGTTTTGTTATTTAATCTTGAGTTTGAATAAATCCCTGTTGGGATTCAACCCGGTATTTGATCATTCTTTGAAGGTAAAGTTGCAGCTACAGTTTACCTTTTTCATATTTGGAACATTATTGTGATTTGCTTGCAGGTATTGCTAATTGTTTAACTGGTATTACTTTACTGAGGTGTTTGAAGTTACGAGTTTGACTTACTTTTGAGTGAGGATTACTTTTGCCTAAGCGCCCTTGCTAATATATAGGGATTCGCCACCCACCATACCTTGTTTTTGAAATTTTGTTACCGTCACCAGTGGTTGAGGTGCTAGTCCTTAAGTAGAGGAGGGTACAAGATTATTTACTAGAATATCAAAAATACAGGTAAATATATTCTGCTAAATAGTTCTTAAGAGTATATATATTTCTAAAGCAAAATGTTGTTATATCTGACAGACAAACTGCAGAAAATTCTTCACGAAACCTTGACCTCGTTGTAAGGGGCGCTGAATTGTAATTAAAGTACAGACCTCCTCGGGAAATTGTATAAAATAATAATACAAAATGAAATGCAATAATTGGTACATAATGTAATGCAATTACATTACGTGTGGCTCTTTTTCTGCCTGTATTTCATTTCCGTGGACTAAGGTTTAAGACGACTTATCTCGTTGAGGGTGTTCAAGTGTGATAGTATCATAATTTCATATTTTATGAAACAGTGTTAGTTTTCTATACGACACATGTAAGTACAGTTTTCTCTTACAAAACAGTTTTGATTCGCACAGTTTTCTCATAACGGCGCGTCAAAGTCAAAATTTGCATGTTCCGCTACTATAGAAATAGTGAAAACCAACTGAATTTCTCAAATAAAATAATCCTCGATTAATTAACATAATATGAGTTACGTAATAAAACATTTACAAACCCAAGACGTAATATTTTGATTTTTAAAAAATCTAACAGTTACAGGCGAAAAATTGTAATTAAGAATTTTTTTAAAATACAAAAATAGTTTAATGGAAGTCAATTTTATGTTTAGTTACATATCCCGTGGCATGTCATTTCAATATACATTATTTAAGTTAAGAATGTCAGTTGGTTTTCAATATTTGCATGGCTTTCGTCAAAGCAAAGTTTTAATAGAATCTAATTTTATTTATGGAGAATGCTACTGTACTTATTTACGTAGGTAATTCTTTACTTTACAAAGAAATGTTTTTGTCGTGTAGCAAGTGATGCTAAGACAACCATGACAGTAATTCCTCAAGTATGTCTTAACATATATATTTTTTCGAAGCACGTGAAGACTAATACTTAAAATGGTTAATGCAACTATTGGCAGTAGTATAAATTATTTTTTTTTGTGTGGAATGTTCTGCGTTGAAACATTGTATTAATTTTGTATTGGTTTGTGCTCATCCAAACAGACTGTACATATTGATAGTATATCAAGTTAAGGCTCTTAAATTTGTTGGGAAAATATGATAACTATAAACATTTATATTATGAGCGTGAACTAGACTCAGGCGCGTACTTCAACGAAGTATAATGCTGCTACGGTACAGAGGAAGAGATGATCGCTAGCTCCAATGCAAGACTATAACAACGTTTTAAACACATACTCAGGAACTGCGAAGTTTTTCTAGGTTAGAAACTACAAACTGCTTTAACGCGCACGAACTTTTCCGCATAAATTTGCTTGTAAGAATGTAATGTGATTGTTCCTCTCGAAACACACACTTCTCTAGATACTCGGAGATGCTCGTAACCTTACAAACTATATAAATCTAAGATCTTCTAGCTGGTAGCTCAGCTGAGGAAAGAGAATTCTGAGAAGGCAATAGTAAAAAATTGAACGTAACGTAACAAAACCAGGTTTATTACAGTTCCTGACAGACTCCTTGCAAACATCTTGCGTTCATCTTCTAAGATCTTGGTGTTCGGTTGCGAAAGGGGTCGGGGATATGCTGTAAATAACCAGTGAGATAAACGCGTACTAAAACACACACGAAAAAAACATTTCACATGCACTAGATCAAAGATGCTCGGAGATCAATGTGAACTGAAACTTTTACCTGTACCCATAATCTCTGCGTATTTATGTCAAAAATTTAATACGCAGTACATTGCATGCTTTTACCGAGAGCGGATAAACATACAAAAACTATTTTTAAGGGGTGCTAACAGCTAAACTAACATATTTTGCTGAGTTTACGGTATTTAAGGGGGGTGTTAGACAATTTTCTCGTATTTTCAGTTTTTGAGCCATAACATTTATTAAAATTGTATTATCACAAATTTATCTTCGACAAAGTATAGGATATAGTCTTCGTAAACTGCTTGACAAAAATAATAATGGAGCATTTCATTAATTTGTCATGGAGAATCATTGCAAGACAATTATAAGTTAACTCCCAAGAATGTTCTTCCAATGATTCTTCATGACCAATTAATGAAAGATTCCATTATTATTTAAGGCAAGAAGTTTACTAAGATCATATCCTATACTTTGTTGAATATAAAATTTTGATAATCCAATATGAATAAATGCTTTGGCAATAAAATAAAATTGTCTAACACTCCCTCTTATGGCTTGATCATGAAGAAATGTACGCACACAAATGAGTGAGTTTATGTTGTCTCGTGCAGTAGTGTTTTCATTACACGTTGTAGCTGCAATTCCAGTGCTCGCACATATTGCGATAGCGGTGAATATATTTTGTATTTTAATGTTTTATGCTAATGGAGAAAGGGGAAGAAGTTTGCTAGTGCCGCGCGTTTTGATTTGAAAATAAATTTAACGTCCGTAAACCTCTGCATGAGAGATTTATGAGTAGTTCAATTATTTTCAAACTAAGTTGCCTGGCTTTTTAAAATTTTATTGCTATAGGGTTTTGGCTATTATTATATTGATAATTATAAATACAGAAGTTTTCCATATTTGTTGATTTTGTGGTTTCAAGCCCTTATTTTTCTTAAAAGAGTTTTTAAATTTTTTACTGTGAAACAAATCATACCACGTACTGATATTGCTGTATAAAAATACGTCCACTTATAAAATAACTTCTCGGCAAGAAAGTCACACAGAATTACGAATACTTGAGATGTTATCTTCGATAGAATATTTCAATAATTCGTTCGACATCTTACCTTTCATTACGCCTGGAGTGTGGTCGTAAAACCGAAATCGAAGGGCCGGAACCGGGAATCGAACCCGGATGCCAGTATTATTTTGAAATTCTACAGTTCTTAATTTTCGTAGAGAGCAGACTTTTACCAAGAACCTACTCTGATCACAATTATTTCAAACTATGCCCTTACTGGTTTAAAATTTCTTAGTAAGTATAGGGCCTATATGTTTCATGTAAACTGCAGATTATTATATTCTCTTGTTTTCATTTAAAGTACGTCCGATAAAACTATTTACCATAGGAAATAGAAGAAACGGTGCTAAGCTAGAGTGAATTGATGTATTAGACTGCAAAGGATTGTCCATTTTATTTTTCAATGGCTATGTTAATAGACAATAACTGTGTTTTACTCTATCTCTCTTAGAAAACTCAATGTGCCTACTTTAATTTTATATTTATATATTTAACATCACACAGTCCATACAGCCTTAAAATATGAAAGCAGAGATACAATTTTATTCTTCGTGGATTGTTTAGAAACGCATGTATACGTAAAAAGAAGAATGTAAGGTTAAAAGTAGAGGTTAGGTTGGTGAAATCGTCCCGAGAGTATGCATGCACGGCAATACACACACGCGATAAGCATGCGAGGGCTATGCATATTAGTGTAACTTCCATAATTTTCTGAGGTTATCTCAATTCTAAGCTGAAAAATAACACTGTCTTACATGACGTTCATTCCAAGTTCACGAGAACAATTTGTTAACGAAACCAGTGTTCTTGCGGTGGAATATGTCCCATATTCAGGGAGGGGTAGGGGTAGGGGATGCTAAGGGGGTTGATAAGAGGGGAGAGCCAAAAGTAGTTTCAAATAACGTTCGGCAGACTTTCAAGCGACACTGATTTCATTGTAGGATCGCGAGGAGGGGGAACCGTTTCCAGACGGCTGAAGTCATAATTGAAGCGGGAATTTCCACGGACTGAACTAAGATAACAAGTTCAGCTTTCGCTCCAGTACTTTATTGAAGACGCAGCTGTTCAAAAGTTTTTTTAATAGTTGAAAGATTTTTATTCTACCTATATGTTATTTTTGCACAATATTAAATTTGATTATTTTTTTCTAGGTGGAAATAATTGCTGTATGGTAGCCTCACAAAATTCTCCGGAGTTTTATTCATACAACCACTATCCCAGAAAATGACGTCATATTGGACTTTCTTTTTCTATGCTATAAGTACACCACGGGGAAGCTGTTATCAGAGTTAATTTAGCAAACATTAAATAATTATATATATTGAAATAACATTTACGGTTTTTCACTTTCTTCTGGTACTCGGTATTAGCTTATGTATTTTATTTATTAGTTCATTTTCTTTCTGTTGAGTTTTGTTTTTCGTTATCAAAACAAATAACTTTTGCTGAATTTATCATTGTGACCAGTGTCATTGTGTGCGATAGAAATTCTGTTTTGTCACCGAAGAGCACAAAAAAAAATGGTCTTTCCAATTTTCTTTGTATGAAATCTAATAAAGCAGAGTTGGTAATTTCCGGTCGCAAGATTAATTTATAAGTTTTCGTTTAGTTTTAATCGCCCAGTATAAAACATTCGAAATCAGTATCCACGGTAAGGAATACGTTTGATGAAATACGCAACTTATTTTATAGATTCATTACAGAAAGATTGAGGAAAGGCACAGGCGGTTGTACCACACTGAAGTTTACATAAGTGCTTACCAACTGATGAAAAAACAGTCATTAAAATTTTAAGGTAATGTCGGGTAGGTATGAATGATATGAGTTTTCAGCCCTGATGCTGATTTAGACCTCAGGGGCACGGTCGTAGAAGAACAGGTCTGGACACTAGCCTACCTAACAATGTATTTTGCTTGACCCCCTTGTTGTTTGGGTGTAGTTTGTCAAGTTACCGAGAATGTCGTACTTTTTGGCGCTGTTTTCCGGGCGGTCGGACTCAAACTCCGCCCACTTTTTTCCATTGTTAAATTTATAAATTAAATAAAGATTGCTGGAGCCTTTTCTTAAAATTGTGAGCGAAGAAAGTATTTCGTAAATTAATAAAAAATACGTTTTGATAAATTTTATATCTTAGCGGAAAGGAAGTGGGCGGAGTTTAGTCCGACCGCCGTAACATCAGCGCCAATAAAACACAATATTCTCGGTAACTTGGTGAACTACAGCCAAACAACAAGGGGGTCAAATATCCAGGCGAGTGTCCAGACCTGTTCTTCTACGGCCGTGCTCAGGGGTAATCCCAGAGACGCGACAATGTGAGGCCGTTGTCTTCCGAAAGGACCAAACTAGGGGGGGGGGGAGGACAAGGGAATAACACAACATCCAGCATTGAATAGAGAGAGCTAACTTTATATGTTTATTGTGTATAAGATAAACTAATAACCGTACATATAAAATACGATTAATTAGCGACGTAGGTAACTTAAGACGACTCGACACAATAACGCGGACTAATCCATCAGTAATCGAATATGTTTATACACATATCAGTAGGACATTGCACTGACAATTTTTTTGTTTTGTGAACTAGAACCGGCTTCCATTTTAAAGGTTTTAAGATATATACTAACTTTTATTGCGAATATTTTGCAGATAAATACTTCATAAATTTAGTTTCAGTATATTTTTGTCCTGGTCAACATAATAACCTATTTCCTGATCCACAAGGCATAGTGAAAATATATTAAATTTGAACATTTTGTTCTCATTTTCGTAGGAGAGGAATGTTTATTATTACGTTAATGTTTAATTTTAAGTACAATTATAGTTCTCGAATGAATTATGCATTCCCACAGATGCCTATATTACAAATTTTATTAGATTTACCTAAAGTGAGTTTGTCGATAATTTTAATACATTTGTTTCTAATGTACATAATTTTCTTGTACTTTACATACACTGCTGCTTTTTTATTACAATCAGGTTAGGAATAATAATCTAAACCAGAATTGACGATTATAGAAAGTCCCACATAAACAAGTCTTACTCGGGATCAAAATATACACCGAGCAAGGTGGTGCAATGGTAACACGTTGGACCCGGGTTCGATACCCAGCTTCGGTCAACCTGATTTTGGTTTTCAGTGGTTTCCCGATATCACTGTAGGCGAATGCTGGACTGATTACTTAACAAAGGCCTTTGCCGACTGCTCTCCCAGCTCCTGTCTTTGTACCAAGATGTGTATCTCCTCCTCTAACGACGATGCTGTTGACGAGACACATAGCCCACTTACCTTGGCATGCCATAAAATAGTACAGCATTTCGAACAGAGTGTTGATATTATGTCTGTGGAAATAAAGCATAAATGCATTGCAAAGTACACAGGATGTGGTGCGGGTGTATTAAAATGCACCCCTGTATGCACACGTAGCTTCATTGTTTACTGCAGTGTTTGAAAATATAGCATTTTTAAAGCTAAATAATGTGGACATTAAAATACGCATGGAATTACTGCTTTACGTGGTTGCATTTGGTGCATAACTATTTCGGAAGAATCATGCAAATATTAATTTTTTTAGGTACCATCCCCATTTATGCTACAACTCGCTGTACATAATTAATGTTTTAAACACAAACAAGGCATATAGCATAGCTAAGTACATTTTCTGAAGTCCTGTAGCCACTCGCAGGAAAATAAAAAAAAAAAAAATACTTCCCCCCCGAAGGCTACTCGTTTAAAATAGACTAACGCAGAGGCGTTGTAAAAAAAATTGCACAGCTTCAGAAGTCATTATTTACGCCAGATCAGGTGAAAAAATGTAATTAAATCTTTTGAAATTAAACTTACTACGTAAAATCAATATAACCAAAATGGACCCTTTGAAACGTATGCGCTGCGACAGACCAAAGTTGAGTAAACAAGTGATTCAGCTCTCTGTCAGTCGACTCTCGTTACGCTGTGATCCCGACGTCTTGAACCAACCGCCAACATTTCTTTGACCCGTCCTCGTCTCTTTTCTCTCGTATCGCGTTCCCCGAAAGACTTTACTCGTCTCGCTCCTAACCACTTTCGGAGCACTTTAAAAAGAGTGCACATTAAAGGGAACACCAATCAACTTTAATTTCCAGATTTTTATTTAAAGAATTTGTGACGAGGTAGGGGGTCGTAACAGAGGAACAAGGCTGGTGTGCAGTTGACAGAGAACTTATAAGGAACACATTGGTTTTCATTTCTCATCCGATTTAGGGTTTTTCCACTGTACGAGGAATAGGCTAAATTAGGCCAAATTTTTTACACTGCATTTGACGACATCTTTATGTAATAAGCCAGCTATCTAATTTCGGCATTTTACAAAGCATGGTTATTTACACGATTTCTGAATTAGAGTGAGCAGAGACACTGGAAAATCGCGAAAATATGAAAAATTGTCGCCAAAATACTGTAGTATCTTAATCGTTAGGGACAGGAAAATATCGCGAATTCAATTACCTGCAGGCTAGAATCCATTGCACTATGTATACTTATAGTCGTGGCTTGAGTATGCATTCTAACATCCAGGTTATTGAATTCGAGAAATTTTCCACTCCCTCGTGACACGTGTGAAGAGATTTCGGTCGAATCACACTTTCTGTGTTCGAGCCGTACTGTACAGTTCTAAATGGGCCCGATGAAGAGAGCCAAAGCTTCAAGGGGCAGGAAAATTTCGCGAATTCAATCCCCTGCATGCTGGAATCCGTTGTCCTATGCATTTTTAAGTCTCGTCTATTCGTTCATTGTCAGGACTTGAGTATATACAGGAATCTAACATGCAGGTAATTGAATTCGCGAATTTTTCTGGCCGCCAACAACAGTCGGCGTATACCCAAAATCTTCAGTTTTACGCACAGCGCGATGGAGTAGGCAACGTCAGACGCTATTTTCCAATGTTTCTATATTGGTCGTAGGTTGACTTGTCTTAGATCGCTTAATGCGGCATCGTGTTCGGCATCGCTGCCGCTGGTGTGTGACAGTACCGCCCTCCTGTACATGATCCCAAAGACTTACCAGGAGACACCTCTCTGATCTTACACTGGGAGGGTCATCACTCCTCACCAGTCAGTCCCGGACTGCTAGGGCTCACCACAGCCGTGCAACCATGAGCATAAAGCTGACAGATGAATACTACTTACAGAAGGAGATTACGCTCCTTCCAATCGGGGGAAGAAAGTAATCACCAGCTCACCAATCAACAGAAACGCCCACGGGACCACCTTGCCTGGGGACTAGGCTATCCAACAGTTTTTGTACCTCTTGCACAAACTTCCTGCCCAGAATACCATTTATCCTTTTTTATTCGCCTCAAGAACCGAGGATATGAACCGACGAGTAGAGCTACGATTTTGTCACTCAGAAAAAATAAAAAATAAAATAAATTTGGCATATTTGAATTAATTTTAGGGGACAATAGAACATATTTACGTTAAAGTGATAACTTTTGAAGTTGCTTTTAATTTCGTCCTTTCAGTATAATATGATCTTCTAGCTCTCTTCTTTTTTGTGTGAATATCGTAAAATAAGTAATAGACACATTGTTTGGACATTACCATACTTATCTGGAGTGTTTTGTTGAGTGTACGGTATTGCTAACTAGTATTGCTCAGTCGCAGAAAACCCACATTTACATAAAACGACAAATGACGAAAAAGAGAGTAAATAAATAAAGCGAAAAAGCAAGCTAAAGAAACCAGATATTGCTGTAGTCAACATACATATAATTCTGAATAAGCAGTATTGTCGGTACGTAATGGAAGTGAAGAGATTTTGGTCAGCGCTTAGCATCGAGTTCTTTAGCGC
>PNEQ01127392.1:107403-140920 GCA_003012365.1 Medauroidea extradentata | reverse complement strand
AAACTAAAATGGAATGTGCTTGAAATTGGCGCACAGTGATTGCCAAAGACGAGGACAGCAAAAGTGAACCGAGCGACAGAAATGGTTGTATATACAGTACAACACGACGAATATAATTCAGACGGTAACAGTAGACGCTCTTCGACAACAGTTGCGACGTTAACCGAACTTTAAAGTTTAGGTCGGAGGTTGAAATCTATTATTTTTTGTTATTATTCTGGACAATATGGTCTTCAGATGAACTTCCTTTACCGTGAATGGCAATACTTGTCAAGATACCAGCGAGGGTTGATCGTGTCGCCCGCCAGGGACACTGGAAGCTCGCAAGATGTGCGAAGGACGTGGACCTACGAGGAACGGGAATGCATGGGAAGGGGTTGCGGCGGGGTTGGAGGGAGAATGGTAGTTTTTCCGACTGAACGCTTCGCGTGTAATTGTATTTACCGCCAACCCTCGCCAGAAACACGTGTTCGCCCGTGCTCTTCCCCGGCGACGCCTCTGCCGGTGTTAAATTTCGCATTCTCGCACCCGGGTGCTCCCCTTTCCCACCCCCCTCTGTACGAGTGCAGGAGGGATGTTTTTCGCGTGGCCCCCTGAAAACCCGCATCCTGACACCTCTACCCCCTCGTTTTTAATCCCGGGGCTTATTTCTCGTCCTTCCCTTTTCTCTACTGCCGGAGCCGACCTTTCCCTCCACCCCCGTCCTCAGGCTCTCTGCTCTTCGCCGGTCACGTGTCCTCAATATTTCACCCCATTTGATATAACGTCCCGGAGAGGGGAGGGGTGAGACCACTGGCCCAATTTCCCGGGCGGCGAACCGCCGCTTCAGACGGGCCGGCGTTGGGAGGGATGATGCCACCCCTTCCAACCCTCCGAGGCACAACCCTCGCAGACGCATCTTTCACTGTCGTTCTTCAGGCGCCGTGGTTTACTGCAGCCCCTGGGGAGACTGTCAGCTACCCTCTGTGTCCGTACACTCGGCGTGCACTAGCTTTAAGGGTATACAAACAGTAAAAGTATTCTTTCGAAATTTCGGGGAAGGTTTATTGTTCTCATTAAATGCTGCAAAAGGCAAATTGTTAAATATACCGTCGAAATAATTTGGGAAATAACATTCCACATAACTTTTACCACAAACAAAAAATATATATTTAAATTTTATCTCTTACAGTTTCGAAAATGCCATTTTTACTCAATATAAGAATTCGGCTTGAAATCTAGACAGTGGCAGGTAAAGTTTATGATAAAATTTCTGAGTATTAACTCAAAATTATTTAAACGCAACTTGGACTGAAACAATTGTTTATAATTATAAACAACGTGCTAGTTACGTAAGTTAGAGATTTTTGCAGAAAACACTATTTACGTTTAAAATTTCTCCTGCTGTTTTCATACATTTTGTTTAAATTCAGTTTTGTAATGTTAATTGTTCCCCGAGAATTACTCCTTAGGTTTTTTTAAATTATACAGTATGATAAAAATTTATAAAATATTTTAAATTACATTTAACTGCTTGGGTTTTATAGAGTACGTTTAAGATATTACGCTAAAAAGAAATGGCTGAAAACTTGCTAGATGTTTTTTTTTTCGGTCTAAAATTATGAAAATTATACCACAGTTTCAAAGTTGCTTAGTTTGCGTTGAATTGCATGTATTTCACCCCAATATTAATTCTAGAATGCTGAATACGTTATTTACTATTATTATTTAAAAAAAGAAAAGTAGCATATTATAAAGACAAGTTTGTCAATATTTCACAGTTATATTTACTGCTGCAAAATTAATAATCTTGAAGCACTGGGTGTTTCCTTCTCTTTCCGTTGGTTTACATTAAATAAGGAATAAGGACCTGAGACACATTCCCCAATCTTGTGTTTATTGTTGTCTGAAGCAATTCACAATTTGTAATGGACAACATAAGAAAGGATAGGCCAATTATTAGGAGCAGCGGACGTATTTACTGCTGAGAGATTAAATTAAAATAATTAAAAACCTTCTTTTATAAACGCGACTGTGGTTAATGTGACGGTATGTCAAGTAACGAATTTCCAACTATGCCTAATTTCATAAGCTAACCAAATATGGCCGATAACTGAGAAAATTGGTTACTACAGAACAGTTTTCGGTGAAACCAGCAAAAACAAATCCGCTGATAAACATAAACGTCTTACTTTAAATGATTTAAGGAGATTACAATAAATAATGAAACTAATGTCGTGACTAACTCGCAACTATAAAAGTCTACTGCGTATTTAATTTCATATTTTAGAGTCTGAATATCAGTGTTGAGTGATGCACTAAACAGACTAAATTTCAGAATAAATCGTTGAGGGGAATATGCTCACAAAAGGTGATCATTAATCACTTTGCTACTACTGTTCTCTGTATTCGAGGTTCTGAAAACTCCGGCACCAACACGTCAACAGCAGATACGAAGTCGTGCGTGTGAGCGCGTGTGTATGACGTCAGCGTGGTCAGGTCCACAAGTCCTACCGCGCCGACACGGCGTTAGTGGGTTATGCGAAAATATAACTGTGGATGAACTGAAATATTTAATCAATGTAATTTTTGAATGATGTTCATCCCACACTTTTGTGGACATCAACTAAAAATATTTTTTAACGTTTTTCTATTTAATTACCACACTAAGCTGTGTTTGTTTTCATAAAATTTGGTTAGGTATCCACATTATTGCTACCCAGAAAAAGCTTTGTTTTACGTGCATTTAATGGTATCACACAGTAAATATTTTTAATTCATCAGCTTCGTAATTAAAATAAATGGGACTTTAATATAACTCGTCAGAAATTTCGTTTAGTTTGCCATTCTAAGAAATTCAAAAATATAAATACTGAATACCTAAGTTAAGAATAAAGATAAGACTATAGCGTCTATTTCCCCCCTCCCCACATTAGAATAAATTTATTAAATAAGAACGTTGAAAATTCAAGTAGCAAAGAAAAGACCCTTTGGTAATATTAGATGGAAATAAAGGCGACAAAGCGTTTGATACACACGCAAGAATGCAGACTTCATCGCTACCTCCTATGGGATACACTGTTTGTCGCGGATGTGATAATGACTGTCAATTAATTGAAATAATCTTGGCAATTAAAACAGCTATTACTTGTTCCATTACTATCGGGATATATGTGCAGCGCTTAGCGTGGGAATAGAGTTGCTTGTATTACTGTTTTTTTTTTTTTTTTTTTTTAATGTTTTGAAGTAGTACAGTTGAAGAATTGTCACAAAACTACTTTCTTTAATGTAACTTCACAACTTAGAAGTAATATGAAAAATCAATGTCGTTTTAAATTTGGCACTGTCTTTTAATTTTATACTTCTGTCCACTGAAATAACAAGAAATTAATGTTAAATTCATATTTAATTCGTTCACACTAAAGTTAACTCATTAATTCGAGAGTGAAAATGAAACTTTTGTGAGGTTATTAATACACATTATGTATTTTATTTTTACGCTCAATTAATTTAGAAACTATGAGAAAATATTTTTACAAACATTTGACTCCATTACTAGGTAATGGTTAGACATGATGGAATGTCACGAAACCTTTTTGTGCTGACATACCCTTGAAAACACTGTAGTTTCTCACCACATGTGTGATTGGTTGATACACGTCTGACACAACGTAGCTGTCTGCAGACCAACAACAGGCATCAAATATTATAATAGAGGGATGCGTATTGGTTCAGTCAAATAGCCTAACAGCTCTACATACAGGCGAAAACCAGTGAGATTAGCTGAACGTACGTTGAAACATGGCAAACAGTCAAATTTTCCCGCGACAAACCGTCATCTCTAGTAATGTTAAATTATATTTTTACAGAAAATTTAAAAAAAGTATTAGAGATTCATAAAGTATTAAGTTCCACAGTTTCTATAAAAAAAACTATCGGTTCGTCCTTTGCTAAATACTACAATATGTACAATTTTCGATTAAACTTAACTTCAGCTCACAAAATAGCCTAGAAACTATACAACTGCTCTAGCAGTACATGTCACACAACCACTCCTTAAGTTGGAAGCTATAATGTTTTTCTTTTAAAAAATACCAATGAATTTATTTACTAGATCGTATTCAAATACGTACGAAATAAATACAAAACACAAAATGCAAAGATAGTTTGTACATGACCTTTCACCATACACCTTGCTTGCTGAAACCCTTATAATGGGGTTCTACAAAATAATACAACTTGATTTTTAAAGTGTTTGTGTATGTGTGCGTATATGTATATAGAGACGCACACACACTTATGCGTGTAGATACTATGAATAATTTAACGCGTGCGTGACAGTGTTGCCCGAACATCTTCTATATTCGAGTGTTTCAAACACGAAATAAATCTTCTAATGGGCCTGAAGATAACGAACATGTAGAGAGCCACTAGCGCCTGGCGCGGTAAGCAGGTCGTAAATACGAACTGCTAATCAGGTTGCTTGCTCTTTAGGCGCCATCAAGTCGGCCGAGTTGCGGCGGCCGAGCGGTCAGACCACTAGCCTCTCACTTAAGCGATCCGGGTTAGATCCCCGGCGTGGCCTGTCCTATACTTTCCTCGTGTAGGAATAGTGCCGGGTGATGTCACTTGCTGGCGGGTTTTCTCGGGAATCTCCAGTTTCCCACGCCCCTCTCATTCCGGCGATTGCCCATTGTAGGGCCTCATTTAATTTCATCCTTCGGAATACGATATTTATTTTTATCAATTTGGAGAGTCAGCTGTACATATCTAAGTCATTACGGCGTATATTTTAAGAGCCGTACGTTATGACTTAATGCGATGCCAGTAGTTGGGAACGAAAAATCTTGGGGCCTTTTTAAAACCAGAATTGCAAAACGGGCGGACTGAGTTGGAAAAGAGGCTAAAAGGTATGAAATTAAGTGTACGAAAAGCATTTATTAATTTTTTATTAATTTGTAAGATGAGGAAAGTAACAAAGTTTAATTATGTTTAATAACGTTTATTTATCCACAAAATTTAAGGGCGACAAAAAAGGAGTCTGTAACTTAGAGCTGAAAAATATAAACAGCGAAAATAAGTAGTGAAACTATTTTGTTACTATCTGAGGTAGTCGAATTCAACCGAGTTATGATACTCTATTTCATGGCTCTACCTTCATTAGTATAATCCGTACGTAAACTGATTTTGTATAAATATTAAAACTTAAGAGGTTAAACAAATTAAATTAGCAGTATCTCAAAGGTGGAACGAATAACTTACAGAGCTAGTTAATTAATGCAGTTAAATTGAGTGACAATTATTATTTAGTACAAGGTTCTTGAATATCGTGTAAAATAGGAGTTTTACCTTATTCTGTAAATGCTTAGCACGGGGTAGATATTTTCCAAAGTAAAGTCGTTGTTGGTTTTTGTCTGCCACACCTCACGATATTTTACGAAGTAAACAATTCAAACCATTTAGTTCAGAATACGAAAAGTACGAAAAATTTAGACATAGTAATCTATGTTACATAAAATAATCATTACACTTCTATCCGAATAAAGGTCTTTATATAATTGGTTTTCAAAGTAACGTAGAACTTCTGAAGAACCACACGGAGTGATCATCGTGTAGGACACGTTGAATATTCTACACGGACTGGTGTGGATATTTTCATTGCTATTATTATGAGAATAAATCCCATCCAGGTGCAGTAAGTAGCACACACTGCACAGGCCTATTATTTTTTTTTGCAAAATTGCTTAAAGTGTTTTTTAAAAGGAACATCCGCTTCGAAATACACTATGTTATGTTTTAAATGTGGCACGCTTTTAGAAATGTTTTATTTTTGCCTCTCAAAATGGGTAAGCTAAAAACAGCGTTTTCTGCTATTATTAATGGAAAAATACAAACCTGATTGGTAAAACAGAAAAATAGAAACTTTCGTTTAAACATTTAAACCATTATTTTCACAAACAAGTAACAAAAGAGTGATTGCTTAGATAGCATGAAGAAACTGCTAAAATACAATTTGTCAATTTAACGCTTCGGCCCAAAGGCATGCCACATTCGTTATCGCCATACCATTTACCTTTTTAGTTCCTTCCAGTGTGTATAAAATAAACATACAAATACTTTTATAAAGGGTATAGATCTTGTTTACTAGAGTTTCAGCATGAAATTTGCGAACTGATAAAGTTAAGTGACCGTTTTCCCGATAATAAGTGTAAACTCACAGGTCTAGTGGATCACAGTTAGTCTCCATTTTATGAATTTTTTCCTTCATGTTTCCGAATTCAATTTATGTCACGATTTACTACAGCAACCTATACTTAATGACTAGAGTTTCGAATGAAAATCCTAACCTGCTTTCTTGACATGCACAATACTGTTGCGACCGTCTGTGTCCAACAATATAGTTCGTATTTTTGTGAACACCATAGAGAGAAATAATGGATAAAAATCATACGTACCAGATGTTTAACACATTAAAGACTATGTCCATGTAATGTTTGTGATATGCGTTCATGTATATTTTTGTGTTCCTGAAGTCAAATATTGTAAGGATATGTAGTTTCATTGTCTTGTATGTGTTCACTAACACCATGCAAGAACGATACAACAACTCCAAGAATTATTTTCAAAAATGTAACTTACATATTTTGTATACAGCTGTAACGAGCAAGTTTACTTCTAATTAATGTTACATACATTTGGGTTACTTGATTAAAAGAGTTTACTAGGACCACCATTGTATGAAATCAATAATGAATGCTGTAAATTATAGTTTATGTATAAAAACTCAGAAGTTGTATTGAGTCCATGATCCAAAGTTATACTGCCTTTACAATAGTAACTTCATTGATGTTAAACAAGAGAAGATATAGAAAAATGGTTGCACTACGTAAATTAATTTTTTAAGGCAAAATGTACAATGGTTTCAGTTAACTACGCATTTAAGTAAATTCTCATTAATGGACTAGTTAGATAATTCTATATAATTTTTGCCTGTGTACATAGTAATAACAATTTTAATGAGAATATGTAACAGTTTTGCGATATCTTCCCTCGTTTAGGAATAAAATAATAACCATCGTGAAACCAGTAAAAATTATGGATTATGGCTTCAGCCAATAGAACAGTGGTAAGTGGGAATACAGAGACGGGTGTTTCAGGTGTTATTGCAGTGTTTTATACAAGCTTATCACGTCTAGACATTTATCGATATTTACGAAATGTGTGCAGTCGTTACTATGTAAATTCTCCTGCACTTTGGCGTGGCGAATTTCCTCCAGTCGTTAGAAACGAGCACGGGGACAGTCAGTCGTATTGACGACGCAGTGATTACAGGCCCGAGTGGATGATGGAGTAATGCGAGATGCAGGGGCAGGGTAGGCAGACCGCGTCGGACCACAACGACGTCTGTATAAAAAAAGAAAGAAGGGCGATTGGTGTTGGAAGGCGATGTCAAATGAGAGGGGAAGTTAACGTTACCCTCCCCTTCTCCCGTACACCTCTCCAACTAACCTTTGTGCGCGAGCATTTACTCGGAAAGAGAGGAGCGTCGAGAAAGAACAAAGCCATCAGAAGAGAACGCAGGATTTCCCATGGAGAGAAAAAAAAGGGCTAAAGGGAATGGGAGGAGATAAAAGCGTGAAAGGTTTCGACCGGTTGAACAGGGATGAAGGAAGAAGCGCTGCGAAAGAAGGGCAGGGGGTGGCTGAAAGATTTTCATTCGCGGGATTTATTCCGTTTCTACACGCGTGTGGAGGGAAGACGTGGAGTTGGGGGAGGGGGGGGGGACACCAGAGCGTTGCTGTGCGCCCTAGAGGTCGTAAGTCTTCGCGTCCTCGCCGCCAGAAAATAATTTCGCGTGTTATCGGAAATATTCGATGGAGGAACCGTAACCTTACTCTTTCACGGACGGATTTTTTTTTGATTGAAATTTTGCGACGAGATACCTGAGGGTAACTTCACAACAAATCGTCGAACTCATTTCCCATCACGGGAACGACGTCGAAGCCCGCCAGTTTTTGTGGTTGACAATATTTTTTATTCGGTTCAGCGAAAAAGAAAAAAGTCCGTAAAGTTTAAAAGCAAAACATATAGGTCGAATGCGTTTTATCCACATTTTCCATGAGATACGGTACAAAAACGCCACAATATATTTGTCGTCTTTGAAAACGGATATATTTATATTAACACTGTCTTCTGAAATAACCTTTCTCACTGTATATTTCAAACGTAAAACTTGAGTGAATGAACTAGCCTTTTCATAAAACCTAGACAAAACAGACGCTGTAAAACATGAACACACTCACCTGTTAAGAAGAAACATAACTAGACTCATTATAATTTAATCGGAAACGTATTTGTATATTTGTGCCACGGGCGTGGAAAAAAACTAAGCTATGTTTTTACTATTTAACGCGACACACGTGAATGCAAAAATATAGGTAAGCTGGTCATCTGCTATAATAGGTATGAGTATCATAAAGTATTTATTGTTTCGTAGTACCAAGTTGTTGTACTGTGCATGAAGAAATCCTGACACGAGATTAAACTACAGACCTACGGTAGTTCAAAAAGTATTTTAATTGATGTATTAATGTACGAATGACAAATTAATTTATAAAGCTGGTATTATATACTGCGTTAATTCACGTTTATTTTTAAGAGTGGGAAATAAAGAACCAAGAACATAGCAAGCCTTTAAGCACATTATTGGTTCATTGATGAACCATAGAAATCAGGGATTACAAGATTACTTTTTTGCTGTGATTAATTATTTTTAAGAGGTTAAACGGTTTTATGCTAAAAAGGAACACCAACTGATCCACCGAAAAAAAAAAAAAAATCACAATGAAGAACAGTGTCACAGGCTATATTAAGACCTATATAAAAACTGTATTTAGCTTAAGCTTGCATTAAAAAAATACCGATTTTAAAATTAAGAATTTACAATTCCCCTCCGTAACAACAACGTTTACGTGTTTATAAATCCTACGTATATCCCGATTGTAACTATTTTCGTTAATGTACTTTTTTTTTGTCACAAATCGGACTTGAAACAAATAGTCACCAAATTCACACGATGTTAATTTTTACACCACGCTGAGAGATGTAATGTGGAGAGAGAGATGTATGTTAGAAAGTAAACAAAGAAGCACTCTCTAATGTTCCAGCCAGCTGTGTGGAGACTGTGTCAGTGGAGAGTTGAAGGGAAGTTGTCTGGAGCGGGCCACCAGCTCTAGAACAATATCCCAAATGGAGCGTGACATCAGCTGAACATTATCGTAATCAATCACTAGTAAGCAACTGGGCATCCATTTAGCACGTGTGACGTCAGCAGCAGATAAGCCAGTATAGCGGCCGGAGTGCTGCACCCTGCAAGCAGCCTTTAAGAGCTCGTGTCACTTATTACGTTGAATTTTTCTTAATTCCTTCCTGATTGGCATAATTAAACTGAACATTTTAAAACAAGGACGTAGCTAATTACTTTATCTTTCATTAATGACATTGTAATTGAAAAATTAAACCCTGAACTATGAAATAATTAAACTAATTTAAGTTTTACGATAAAAATTATCTCTCACCAAATAATAAACACTAAATAACTTCCAGTACCAATTTCATCAAATAATACACACCTAGTAGTAAAATATAATGTTTCTATGAAATAACATTGCTGGTTATTCGATACAGCCTTCATTTATTAAACAAAAACGAACATTCTTAACAAAAGCGGTGACGCAGCCTGTAAGTAATTAACCGTAAAGTGAGAGGTGAATTCTCGGGCAAAAGGATGGATGTTAGTGAAATACACAATAAATGAAATCGTGAGTTAATGGTAGGGCCGCAATTTTGTGGCAAAAAAAAAAAAAATTAACAATTTGGTTTGAATGCCTTATGCGTAGAGCGTTGTAGTTTTCGCGACAAGATATTGCACAACTTCGCGCTTCATTGATTTAGTTCATATCTGCAGCCCTGCTTCGTGTAGAGAATTCACTTGTTTGTCTGTGCCAGACAGGACAAGGTCGCTGAGACACCACGCGTCTGTGATCAGCTAACAGAACCCCAGGACGTTGAGAGTTAAAACAGCCAATCTCTGACCACGAAGCAGAGCTGCAGATGTGCACGTGAGACATTGAAACAAGTTGATGCTGAAATCTTCTCGCGATGACTACCAATCCCTATAATTACGTGCACACCTGCATCTCTGCCTCATGGTCGGTGATTGGATGTTTTAACTCTCACATGTCTTAGGGTTCTACTGGCAAATCACGTAAGTATGGTGGGACAGTTGACAATTCTAATGGGGGCCGCGGTGGCTGAATGGTTAGACCACTCGCCTCCCGACAATGTGATCCGTGTTCGATTCACGGCGGAGTAAGTCCTCGGATTTTCGCGTATTGGAATCGTGCCGGACGATGCCGTTGGTCGGCGGGTTTTCTCGGGGATCTCCCGTTTCCCCTGCCATTTCATTCCGACGCTGCTCCATACACACCTCATGTCACCCCTCACCAGCGCTAAGACCTCGATGTTAAGTGCTGACCAAAATCTATCACTCACAATTCTAATTATGAGACATTCTTGAACAAAGAGACACTGTCAATAACAACAAAGCATTGAAACAAAATGGCGAAAATCTCCTTTCGCAACGCAATCGTGGCTCTTTGTAATGCTGTACGTAAAGGACTCGCGTTTTGAACGTGTTTGTTTACAAGTATGTGCATATAAAACTCGGCTGTAGAATTAGACCGCTGAAACATAGTAGCTTTCGTGCGAGAATCGTTACAGATTATAATCACGGTCTTTGCTAAGTAGTACTTTTGGTAGTTCCAAACAATTCTTTATAGTCACTCAGCTATGTGTTCTTTCTAACGTGATTGTGGTTGTCTGAGGCACTCGTGTCTGCAGGAGCATTGCAAATTTCAAGAGTGGCTCCCCTTCCTTGCACTTATCTCCCCTAACCCTCGGCATTTCACTCAACCAAACTTCCCTCCTTTACTTAACATTCCGAGTTCCACCATCTCCCCTTCCCCTCTGACTATCATTGGGACTGCGTGAGATAGATGCTGAAACGTTCGAGACTGTCGAGATCACTGTATCGACTCTTCTACGCCAGTGCTCCGAAGTAACGACGTAACACTGGTCTCTTCCACCTAGAGGGAAAAAAGGCGGAAGAAATTAGGCAAACAGCAGCAAAGAAAAAAAAAAAACGAAACACCGGCATTGCCACTATCACTTTGATCTTCCAGCATTTTAAAGTTGCTGACTTTAGTTTGACAATCAAGATGACGGATAGAAACAAAGGTCTTGGGTAGAATATACGTGAAACATGATTCTGAGCACAGTACGTGTGTCCGCTCACGGCTCCTGTACCAGAAGGAATTGTGACATATTTTACTGCCAAAATTTTTTAATGCAAAATTTTACTATGTTAACATTATAATTTACACCCTACCAAGGTTAATTCTACTACAGGTTCAAAAAATCAGTGCTGAAAGTTTGGCACAGGGAAAATTAATGCGGCTTGAGCAGTGGTATAGGTAAGAGTGTAAACAGACCAACCACAGAGCCTTCCAGAATTTTAAGCTACGTAGTTGGTAATTTGGAACCAAAAATTGGTTTGCTGTTCCCTTTGAAATTAAATTACATGAATTCTCTCTTTACCACTTCAAGTTAATGTTCATTTTACTACGATTTAGTATTTTATTAGGTACGTTAGCTATTGGAGTTCAACTAGCAACTTAATTTTTCGCTGTGCCAAACACTTTTTTCTTACTATCTTGTAGTAGACTTAATCTTAACCCTACTTACAAACACCCTAGCAAAATAGCTACTTTCAAGTCGGTGATATTTAAACCAAAATTTTCTTCGTCACAACTAAACTTGTCTTGTGGTAAAGAAAGAGTTTTTAAAAGAGTTAATCATCAAGGTACTCCTGTTTCTACAGGATAAATAATTTGTTCTGTCGCAAGGAGACCACTGTATTCGTCTGTTTTTTTTATTTTTACCGTCCACTGTTAAAGTCATTTGGGGTATCTTTGTACCGGTCAGGGAAACTTTGTACTAGCAGCCTAGTTTAATTTCAAATGAAGTATTTCAGAATTTAATAATACGGTTGTATTCTAGATTAATTAAATTTGTTAACCTTAAATTTTGCATAGTGGTTGAATACCACGAAGCTTTTATATAAAAGAAAATCCCTAATACAATGCTACCCCAAAATGATACAAAGTTACCCCAAATGACTGTACTGTGTTATTTGTTTTCGTTCGCTTTCCTCGAGGTGTTGTGTTTCTATTGTGTCGTCTACGTCCAGTTTTTGTCGTTCGTTTTGTTTTGTCTGTTTGTGGTTGTACTTATTTTTTTATCTGTTTCGTACTTACTGACGGAATACCTTTTGTGGAATAATCTGAGTAATTTATTTTAGTTTTTCCTTTTTTTTTTTTTTTTTGTGCTTTGGTGCTAGTTTGTGTTATTTTATTGTAAATCACTGACTGAAATCCTTGTGGAATTGTGTATTTTTACCCTTATTATATATGTTTTTTCCATCGATCTGAAGGTAATTAGACTAGCGTATACCAGGTCTGGAGTTGTAGTCAATGATTTCACTCGTCCCAGTCCACGAAGTCAACGCGAGTGAACAACACACGTCGTCTTGGTGTGACGCCTCAGGGACTCTGCTCACGATCGACAGCAGGAGGAGGAGAAGTTGGTTATCGGGGTTGGGTAACGTGGTCGTGGGGTTTCTCGCCGACTCGGCTGGAACCTCTGCCCTTCCCCTAGCCCGACCACAACTTCTCGCCTGAGTCAGTTTCCCCGCTCCTCCCCGGCTCCTCGAGAAACTTATAAGGGCTCCCTCTCGTGTTTGCCCGCTTGCCTCGAGAGGATGAGGCACACCCTCTATGGAAAGGAGGGGAGGGGGTTGTAGGTACACAGATACAGCGGTCTGCCGAATGTGCGCAAGTTCCACGAGATGTTCTGGATAAGGCGACGCCCGCCGCGACTCGGTTTCAAGGGCTGTGCGGGCTCCGCAGCCAGTCGTGTCACGTGGGAGATAGTCCTGCACTCGTCGTGCTACCTCTGAGGGCTTGGAACTCCTCTCTCTTTCTCTCTCGTGGTTGATTAGATCCGCCTTTGACCATCTGTCACCGAGTAAAAGTGCAGTAGCGTATATCTTTGGCGGGTGCTGAGACGGCCATAATTAGAGAGGGTAGTTTATCGCGGAGGAAGCTGACTGTGCCAATCAGGGATTAGAGAAACGAACGAAATATATCCCATTTTCGCGTTATTTTGCGACAACAGAATTGACTGAAAGCTCGCTAGTTCGACGTTTTTCATTGGCCCACAGTGTCGTGGATTGCAGCGAGGCACATGAGCCAAAGAATTAGAAGTTCTTCGGCAGAATTATGAGTCACATACACCGAAATAAAAGTTTTGTAGAAACTCTTACTTGCACTTGTGTTGGCCACAATATTTTAGTGGTGCAAACAAAATGTTTTTGTGGTGCGCACATAATACATTTTGCAAAATAAATACCAAAAAACTATTTTGTAGCTGCCACAAAATAGTTTTTTCTGTGTATAAAGTAGTCGAATACGTAAATAACACCACATACAGACTGGTGAGAAATGACATTACTAGGGATGGGAAAATATCGCGAATTCAATGACCTGCATGTTAGAATCAAATATCCTATGCCTAGTTAAGCCCCGTCTATTCGTTCATTGTCTGTTGTTCCACCGAGTAGAAGCTAGTGGACAAATGGTCGGGGCTTGAGCACGCATATGATATTTGATTCTAACATACAGGTTGTTGAATTCGCGAAATTTTTCCATCCCTAGACATCACATATCGGCCGCGAATATGTTCAGATCAATGCAGTCTGGTCTGTCCCCAAATAACAACGAGAATATTGCATATCTCCAAGCACTACGGATCCGGGTTCGGTTCCCGGCGGTGTCGATCCCCTGATTTTCGCATGGGGAAATCGTGCCGGACGATGCCGTTGGTCGACGGGTCTTCTCGGGGATCTTCCGTCTCCTCCGCCCTCTCTCACCAGTACTAAAGACCTCGATGTTAAGTGCTGATCAAAATATTTCTCACGCACTCTAAGAATTACGTATGTCTTCGGGCGAGGTGAAATATGCCTTGATACGGAAGAGGGAGGAGCCTACCCGCCATTTCGGTAAGTAAAAAATGTTATTTATTGCCATATAGTAACGTATATAATGCAGCTATGGGGTAATCAACCATTACCTCGTTTCTCAATACACCTACAGGAACAGCTGACTACGCTCCGCCATATTGTTATGTAAATAAAGTGGGCTTGGCCTCAGTGTAGGCAGCTGATCCTCCACGTGAACTTTTCTGTAATCTATGGTTCCAATATATGATCTACGTATCCGATGTTCTTAGTCCATTACTCGTGTTTTCACATTATTCGATGTATCATTTGAACCGTCACAATTTATCGTAGTCCAATTTTATAAGGCGCAACATGCTAAACCGCTTTGGAGACTACTTCGGCGTAAATATTTTCGTGAATTATCGCTCTCTCTAGTCGTAAGTTACTCGAAAAAAAATTACACATGTGCTTTTCTTACTGTTAATTTACTGTGGTAAGATAGGTAAATATACATCTTAAGGGGTATGGAAAGGTAAGATGTCGAGCGGACAACTGGAATATTCAGGCGTCAATAAAATCTGAACTACTCGTCAAAATTCGATGAGACTTTTGGCCGAGTAGATATTTTATCATCTGACGTTTATTTATGTAGCGCTATGCGATAGTACACTTTACTTTCGAGTAAAAAAATAACTGCACGAGAGGTTTATGGACGTTAAAAATATTTCCAAATGAAAAACGCGAGTATTTTTTAAATTCTGTTATTATAGAAGCCTAGATGTTATCATATTATAAATTATAAAAATGAAACTTTGACATTTTTGTTAATTTTGTAGTTTCATGCCCTTAGTTCCCTAGAAACAGTTTCTAATTTGTAGCTCGCAAGTAAAGCATAGGTACTACCGCATAGTGCAATTTAAATAAACGTCCGCTGATAAAACATCCACTAGGCAAGAAATCTCATAAAATTTTTATGAGTTGTTAAGATTTGTTGGCGATTGAGTATTCCCATTGTCCGCTCGACATCGTACATTTCCATACCTCTTAATACAATAAGACTCATGCTCTGTTAAACGCCTACTGAAAGACGCAAGATAAACACGTGTCTAAATGGGTAATAGTTAAGTTTACGTCATTGTTTCCTCTCTCATAAGATATACAAGCGGTTCGGGATAAAACGAGTACTTTTGAAGACAGTCGTGCATGAATAAGAATTATAAAATATACACGTTATATACTGTGGCTTCAGACGTTAACTTTTGAGTATAGTACAGTCTGTATACTTTGTTTGTTTTGTTTATAACGTACTATACTGTTGTGGACACAAGCCATTGCAATATTGTGTCGTCCCAGAAGACCTATGGGTAGAGGTACGTAAATTTCGCGGATTCATCTGGCAGCAGCCTAGACTTGTCAGTCCTATACACCCTCTGGCCACAATCGACTATCTATTGGCTCATAACCAACAAGCCGGTAGCAAGCGATAGCCCTTCGCATTATTCCCTTATTTGCTACTGGCTTGCAGTAGTCAAACGCGTTTCGTAACAGCCGCCAGCAAGTCACAAATATGACAATGAAGTATACATAATTGGCGTTCAACCTGACCTGGAATGTATGTGCGAAATTTACGTACCTCTACCTATGAGACTAAGAAAAAACAAATTTAAAAAATGAGAAAACAAGCCTAGTTTGGCTGTAGTCTCTTATTAGATTTCTGGTACGTCGTAATATTGCAATAACGTATGTCCAGTGCAGTACAGCAAGTTATTCTGTCCCATTGCAATAAACATTCAAAGACATTGCTTTGTTTATATTGAAAGTGGCAGGGAAATACAAAATGTCTGAAAGAAAATTATTAACTAAGGTTTCAATAAAGAGCTCATTTTATCCCGGCCCACCGATATAAGACTATCCATAAGTATTGTTCTATGACACTGAGGATAAAATAAGATGTTCTATTCTCAAATGATGACATTTGTCTAAAAAGAAAGGCATGAAATTTTCTTCTCGCACGTAAATTAATCAAACCGAGGAATATAAATTAGGCTATTGTAGTATTTTTAGCACGTTTTCGGTGTTTGTAAGAACAGCATGACATCGCGATAACTTCACGCGAACAAACATCAACAGTTGAATAAACTGGACGCAAAATGCTTAGGCCTACGTGTATTTTAAGAATTGAAATCTAAGAACACATTTAAGGGGGAACTAAATATATCTGTACAATATATGAAGTCCGGCCGGACGCGAAAAAAAAAAAAAAAAACCTGAAAAGGACTTACATCCTCAATTTACCGTACGTCTGGTAACCTTATCAGCAATCGCGTGATGAGGTTTTTGTCAGCGCGTAAGAATGTGTCATATGTTTTATTAAAATTGCATATTTACGTATACTAAATTAAGAGTATGACGAATTATCGGCGATGTCTTTTTATATAAACATTCCATTTTACGATAAATATGTATTAGTGAACTAATTTGGTAGTAGTCAGTTGCCTTTATTACTTGGCGAGAGAAAATAATTTTGTTAAATTTTAAATTAGCTTAATTATTTTATAACTACGCGTTAATATTTCTAATTCAATTTGCATAATCAAAGGTTAGGTAACTAGCCAAGTACTTTTTGGAAATGTTTAAAGACATGATGTCATATTTTAAATAAGAAAGAAATTTCAAAAAATTCTATATGATCAGTGACGCAGGCAGTATGTATTGTACTGCATTTGGGACGCGGGAACACGGGAGCGATAAGGAGAAGGGTGCCCCGCTCGACGATAACCGTATAGTCTCTATTCACGTCACTCTCAACTGGCGTGCAGTGTTTTCGTAGCATTCTTCTTTTTTTTTTTTTTTCTATGGGACTCCAAGCGATGAACCTGCAATTTTACTTTTCTGGATTGAATTTAGTAAAGGCCGATGTACGCTTCTAGTTTCGTGTTAAAACAAAAATATGGCACAACGATGAGACGAAACAAAATACGAATGCATTTTTCCACACACTAACAGAACAACGTTTCGGGAACTGGAATCTGTTCCCGTCTTCAGGCAAACATACACAGTATATACGAGAACACGAGTGCGACTGATGTGGGGGATGGAAAACCGCGCGCGCGCGCGTGTGTGTGTGTGTGTGTATATATATATATATATATATATATATATATATATATATATATAAGTTTGTCCTGTTGCCAAAGAAGGCCCTCAAAACTGTGTTGTCTGTTTTGCTGGTATCTTGTTTTCTTTCTTATTTTCTTATATGGCCGTCCTTGTTTTATATGACCCGATTTCACTTATAGTACCTCCCACCAAGGCGATCCGGGTTCGATTCCCGGCGGGGTCAGGCCCCGGAATTTCGTATGTGGGAATCGTGCCGGACGATGTCGTTCGGTGGGTTTTCTCGTGGATCTCCCGTTTCCGCTCCCTTAATTCCGGCGCTGCTCCATACTCACCTCATGTCACCCCTCACCAGCGCTAAAGACCCCGATGTTAACCGCTGACCAAAATCTCTCACTCACTCCGTTTATAGCATTTGATATGTATGTATCATGTTGAATGAAGCTTGCACTGTTTTTATTATTTCCAATTTTCTTTGACAGACATCTGCATCGAAATAAAGTACCTTCTAAAAACTGCATCTAGACGTGCATTAACATTGCAAAACTCTTTCGATTATCATTGTGACGTATTCTCTTCTAACCAAACGCTCTTAGGAATCGAATCGGTTTAAATACAGTTTACATGAAAAATTTTCATTTTGAGAAGCGTTTTGAAATCGATGGGAAATCTAGATGGAAACATATTTATTATTCTTTAGGAGTGACAAAACAGACAATGGGAGCCAAACCCAGTTCCTCCCAGACGCAGTCAATTGTTTACACTGCGTTACCTCATTCTGTTTCAGCGGCATGTAGACTTCAGAGCACTCCGCTTACTCCAACCTAATATGTTGCTGCTGTTCCAATGATCAGCTGTTTATTCTCTAGGCCAGTAGCTCTTAGTAACTCTTACAACGTCTAATATACAATGATCTTGTTTAAAAGGCGATTAAAGTGTCAAATATTAAAACTCAGCCTTCCCGTAAAATTTCGTAATATTTTAAGGTCTTTATTTGCAACATAGCTCTAGTAATATGCAATAAGAATGATACGCTGGTAAGAAGAAGGAATGTTAAATCAGTGATGTATGAAACACTGAAACGCAATAAATGCGCAGAAATTATAGCATTGAGATGCGGCATTATATATTCATGAGTATTCAGATGTGTACCTTATTTTAAGAGTTGCGATATTACCAAATCTGTGACATATCATTATGGACAGCTATTCGGCAAAGCTGTGCTACTACTGTCAGGTGGATGGATGAATAATGGAACGCACATTCATTAATCAACAATTGTCAGGATCACGAATGTATGAACATATCTGAAGGATCAAACATAGCAGTAAACAGACATAGCAATAAAATTACTAATATGAAAACCTTGTAACATACATCCACGAATATGAAAACTGTTATTAAAATACAACAAACGGCACAAAGATAAGTGCGAGAATTGTAAGGAAAATTCCTTGCAGACAAGTATGTTCAAGGGATTGATTTTTTTTATTAGAGCCCCCTGTCTGTAAAATAACTATTGACAAGAGACCTATAAAAAGCGATAAAATTAAGTCGCAAAATTTGTTGGTGGATGCTTTAAAGCAAAGAGGAGGTTTCGGAGCGAATGTAGGATGTACTATTATTTTTGGAGCTCCGATCTGTCATAGTTGCAGCAGTGGGGTTGTATAGCATAGTTTAGCTTAACGGTCGAAAAACCCTTTGGTACCTATTAAAAAACGAAGAATGAACTAAATGTGATACTAATGCAGTGTATCTGAAATACCTGTAGCAGTATCCAAGTGAAACGAGCCTCATCGAAAAACCTGGTTGAAGTCGTCACTTATTTTACAGTTTGGAGTAGAGGATTGTTTGTGAGGAAACAGGCTACAAAGTTTTACATTACAAACGAATGATAATATCGTAGCAAACGTGCAGGCATTGTGTCAGTTATGACGCACCCCGCTAATTATAGAAACAGGGAAGGCAGCTATTTGTCGCTTTCAAATGACTTATAATTAAGTAATGTAGAGGTAGAATTGTCTTATTATATTTTCGTAACACAACGCACAACACCTACGTAAAATATGTATGTATGTATATATATATATATATATATAGGATGATTCTTAATTAAACAGACACCTCTTGGGAGGTGATTCCTGACAAAAAATATGCCAAAACCATATCTACGACTATTAGTCTAAAGTGTATATTAAGGGCGCTATGCACGCTTAAAGTATGAAGTTTGGAATTGTGTTCGCGAACGTAAATAAAAACCAATGCAACAATAAGGAACAATTATTTCGCCTAAAGTTTACATGAACGAAGTTGTCGAAAGGGCTCGTGCACATTTTGTAAAATCATGCCCTTAAAAGTATTAAATCACTAGCGGAATTAAATATTCTATTTATTTGTGCGAAAAGTTGTAGCAATGCATTTAAATATATTTTGAGCTATTTATAAAGAAAACCACCCAAGGAACAAACAATATTCCCTTAGTGTGATACTCTCAGGGCTCTCTTTCTCCGTCAAATTAGTTGTGAAGTATTTCGTAAGTTACGTTTTAACACCTGGTGCTATGCAATCTGTGTAACGTAAGCAATGCGGGTTGTCTATAACAAGGGTGCTGTGTTTTATAACTGTGTTTTACGGGCATTTAGGCCATGTAAATTATCACAGATTCACCTATTAACAACTGAATAGTAATACAAATTGAAATGGCGAGACGTTATTAATAATGATAACCGGTACAACAATCATACGTATAAATTACATATATCTGTTGCCTGTAATGCTCTTTAAACCGCCGTTTGTGCGGTGTTTATGTTCACAGAATAAGATAAAGAGACGTTCTCGGATCTCGGCACACCACTGGCACTGCTGTAGAAAGAACTACGTTCTAACCAACTTGTCTGCTTTTCTCGAGTGGTGTTTATTTATTCAGTGTTCTGTGTAGCTCAACTGTGCACATTAAGTCGCCAGGTAACAGCATTTACTGACCTAAATGGAAACTCAAAGCCATTCGTTTACCTCATTCGGTACTTTTTAGTGTCGTACTACGTTGTGTGCAAACCACCGACTCTCGTTTCGCCACGAGGGCAAAATGACACAACAATCGACACCAAGAACCCTCGGAATAAGTTGGAAGTATCCATGATGTGTGCCAAACATTCTTCCAATTGCTCCTCAATGATTTCGTTTTCAAGAAAATATTAATGGCTCAACCAAATATGAACAATCATGTAAGAAATAAACATTTCAGCGGTACGCAAACGTTTTATTTGTAATAACAATCTTACCCATGCCGTGTTTCTGTAATGTCATAAAACAAGTGTAAATGGGTTGCAAATTTTGCGCCGACGCAAGAGAAAGAATAACGATGCGTGTTTGCACACTTGGAGTAGTGTCTTGTACAGTGAAGGTGGTACAACATCGTTTATAATGGAGCGGTTCACTTGGGCTCAACGCACCGATATGATGCTGGCGTACGGAGCAGCTCATGGAAACAGCCGCGCCGCACGTCGTATTTATCAAGAGCGGCACCCAAACCGACGAGTTCCACATCATACCACGTTTTTGTCAATTGATCGGCGGCTACGGGAGAGTGGATCTTTTACTAGAGCTGACGGGCAGGGTCGTGGTCGTGCTGTGAGGACGCCTGTCTTGGAGGGAAGGATTTTACGTCAAGTGGAGCAGAATCCAGATACCAGCACACATGCCATTGCGCGCAGATTACGAACGAGTCAAGCAACTGTGTGGCGTGTGCTTCACGATGATTTACTACGCCCCTACCATCGTCAAAAGGTGCAGGTAATGGGACCTTGGGACTACCCACAACGCTTGCAGTTCGCCACGTGGTATCTACAACAATGTCAAGCAGAGCCGCAGTTCGCGGAAAACATTCTTTTCGCTGACGAGGCGTGCTTCACGCGAGATGGTGTGTTCAACTCGCGTAATATGCATTTGTGGGATGCAACAAATCCTAGAGGCACGTTTCAACGTGGGCATCAGGAACTCTTCCAAGTGAAGATATGGGCAGGGATCATCCATAACTAGAGACACGAATAATTCGCGGGTTCACTGACCTGTAGGCTAGCATCAAAGAATATATGTGTCCTGAAGCAGACAACACCTGTTCATTGGCTGCTCGCTGACAATGTGAAATGGGTCCGCAATGAGTTACATTGTCATTATTGGCTCATCGACTAAATGTGGTGACAAATAAGTCAACAGCCAATTGTGAAAGTAGCGGGAACTTACAGTTGCTGGAAATATAGCTTGTGCCTGAAAGAAAAAGCGAATTTTTCAGGTCTCTATCCGTAACTATTTGATTGGGTCATACACTTTGCGTGGACGATTAACTGCTAATGTTTACCGCATTTTCCTCGAGACAACACTACCAGAACTACTAGAGGATGTTCCACTGGCTGTAAGAAATGTTACGTGGTTTCAACATGATGGTGCGCCAGCACATTTTGATGTAGGTGTGCGGGATTATTTAAACACGGCGCGGAGAGCCAGTAAGGTGGCCGCCACGTTCACCAGACCTCTCTGTGCTCGACTTCTTCTTGTAGGGCTTCATGCGTTCACTTGTTTATGAGACTACAGTGAACAGCATAGAAGAACTCGTTGGTCGGATTTCCGTCGCCGCAGGCCACATCGCAGATAGACGTGGGATATTTTCCCGCGCGCGGCAGTCAATGACACGTAGATGTACTCTGAGCATTGACGTCAATGGTGGACATATTGAACGTTTATTGTAAGCAAATTACAAGTACACATATATACAGTACTCCACCTACATTTTAATTAATTGTTTTTCTAAATTTAATATTCATAATTTATATAATTAATTTATTTGATGAACTTTATTAATTTATTTTGTGATTGATGCTAAATTTAATTTAAAGTCATATTTTATATATTTAAAATCATAATTTTCAGTAAAAAGAATTGTGAAATTTTAATAATTTCAATTTTAAGTATTTCATTTAATATTGTTTTGTTTTTATGTATTTATCAGTGTGCTATAACGCACGGAAGTTAAAGTAAACCTTGGTTACTGTGATCAGTAACTATACTAAATTTTTCGTTTCTCTTAGTAAGAGAAATTGTGATATTTTTTCTTTTGCGAGTGCCTCAACCGAGTTTTAAGTAAGCATCACTTCTTCTTGGAAAGCTCCTAGGGCATGTCGTCCCGCGGCAGGCTTCTCTGCTGAGACGCCGATCCTGCCATCATCGTAATTTTTAGGGATCTATTGGCGCGGATCATAGGTTCAAGAAGTCGTGCTATAAGTTTGCCAGTTTCAGAACAGGCAATATAATGTAAATTATAATTTAGTTTCTGAGTGAACTTGAAGACTACGAGGGATGACGCGTAAGACAGACGCTTACGAGCCTTACTCTAACTTCTATGAACTGTCTTCAGTGTAAACGTCTCAAATTTTATTGATTTAGACTCCAACATTATTTATTAACGTTCAAAGTGATATAATAATTTTTCTACATTTTTGGTAATTAATTTAGGAGAACCTAGGCCTAACCAGAGGTCTGAGATAATTTCATAGAGACTCAAATTCTACCGACTGAGCAAATTTAAATGTAATAGCCGTGCAAGATTAAATTACAGATTTTTTTTCTATAGGACTTTAACTACAGTTTCTGCAACTCTCATTTCATTTTTAAGCTTTTGAGTGCTGAGAATATGTTTTATTGTATCTGGTTGAGAGCAGTACTTACTGGTAAATTTCACTAATTTTCTTTACAGTGTAGGGAATAGCACCTATTTTTCGCTAAATTAATTTTTATTTTAATTAAATATTATTTTTTCTTTGCTGCTTCCAATTACGTGTTCTCTGTGTATATTGGTTTTATCAGTGTTCTGTATTCTACCAGTGTAATATGCTATCACAGAAAAAGCTCACACGCACTACAACACATTCACACAGCCTTATGCATTTAATAACACACAAAATATAAGACTAAAACAATTACACCATGGATAAGAAATTATCACAGCAGAATTATTATATATGTAAGACATAATGTCGTTATTTACCAAATATACTGTCACTTACTGCGAAAAATTTTTTTTTCAGTGCATTGTATTGAGCTTCGGTCGTGTATGACACACATTCTTTTTATTCTTCGCACCATCGCTGTTAACAGTACTGTTGAAAGCAGCGTAATTTAGACGTCTAAGATTTTTCAACTGACACCAGTGACGCGAGCTCTTAATACTCGGAGAAAAGAAGCAAAGAGTAATCCTCCTAAGACGACTTCGTAATTTAAGTACTTGGAGATGCTTCGTAGGCGTCTCCAGTCTGGCAAGAGTTCTGAAAGTAAAAGTAAGTGGACGGGGAACCTAACTAGAAATATTTGTCATCTCGTTTTACCGCTTTCCCCCTCGCAGAAAAAAAAATAATAAACACCAAATGTCATGAGTATCGCTGTGAAGGAAATCTTTATTCTCTCTCTTCCTCTTATCCTTTTTCGAAGAGTTCTAGTTGAACGTTTCGAAGCAGCGAGGCGTTTCACGCACCACCGTTTCGGAAATAATAATAAAAAAGGCGTGGTGCGTGTCGGTCTACGTACATTTGCATCCCTGCGTCGCTCCTCATTAAGGCCTTCTCTTCTGTCTTACACCCATGTCCCCCTTCAACCCTTCCTCCTTTATCTTCCACTAATGAGTCCCGGCAGCAAAAGTTTCACAGCGGCGGAAGAACTTTCCAAGAGGCGCTGCATACATGCACGTAAATGTGCGCACACTCTGCCCGAGTCCTAGACATTTAGGCCCCGTAAACACACAGCAATCAAAACGCAAGGAATGTAAGAGCGAGAGGGCGTGGAAATAAAGTGTCATTACTTTCGTGCGGGAACACACAGCTTCTTTCTCTCAATGATAGTTGATATAGTTAAATTAAGATGAAAAGTTATGGCTACTGCTGATGGGAAGTGCAGTAACGACATTAAATCTCCTCCTAAAGACGTTGAAACCCCCTTATTACGAACGAGACAATTAATGTACACTAATTAATATTTAAACATTCCCCTTAACTGTTTAGGGTAACAGTGTGCGTGTGTACATGGTCGTTGACGAGTCCGGTTTTTTTAAATATCGGTCGCAAAGACCAACATCAGATAAACTGGACTAGTTTCGTAATGGAAATGGTACATACTCTGCCTAGATTAAACAAAATTAATAAACTCGTTTACTTTTGGCTCTATAGCACCCACACTCATATTTTAATACTTACATTAAATTTTAATTGTAACACTTCGAAACACAACTATACTATAAACGAAAATATTGTTATAAGGGTTTAAATACCAATTTTCTTGTTAATCACATTAACGGGGTGTTTGTTTAGCCCTTCTTGCCATTTCATTGGCTGACAACCAGACAGTAATAAACGTTGCATGTGCGTCTAGTGTAATGTGGACCAATAGGACAGCTGCAAACGAGATGCTGCCAAAATTAGTGTACTGTTGTCCTTATGAATAGTAATGATTCGAAAATAGGACATAGTCGTAGCAAATTAACCAAACACCGCGCACGTATGAATCCATTATGTAATGAATGAGATATAATTACACTGCATTATATAGAAGTCGTATTGATAAATAACGACATTTAAGCTACATGAAGCCGCTGCTTTTTCGCGAAAAGAATTTTTCAACGTTTGATTTAATACATTTGTGCAAATATGTAACTCTGCATCAAGGTTAGGAAGTTTTTTTACTCTCGGTGTCGTGGTGTTGTATTTGCAGCACAGACGTATGATGTCTTAGTAACATTATTGGGGACTCTTGTTTTTCGCGAAAAAAATTTTGCCTCACGTGCAAACCTGCACTACTGCTTCGTAGCCTGTAATAGGATATTTTAACTCTCACAAGCTTTGGGATCGCACCGGCAAATCACAGACGTGTGGTGTTGCAGGAACATTACTGTAATTGGCTCAGTTAAATGAGATACGGCTCTTCACATAGTTACGCTGACAATATCCATGAAGCAGAACTGCAGATGTGCACGTAAGGCACTGAAACAAAGTGTGGCAAAATTCTTTTCGCGAAAAAACAAGGGTCCCTAAACGTTATTATTATTATTACTGTCATAGTAAAATGAGCAACGCCTCTGCACAAAGACCCTCTGGCCAACAACAACAACAACCATGGAGTAGAGCAGCAGACGTGCACGTAAAACAATGAAACAAGTTGTTGCAGAACTCTTTTCACCAAAAATTTGTTGCTGTACAGTACATATACACCCTCAACTTTGAGATCCTCTCTGGAATTAGATGAACTTTAGCCTACTTCAAACACTGGTTTGTATGTCGTTTGGCGAAGGATTTTTTAATTGGTTCACTGTAAAAAAATTTCCTGAAATGTTTAGGAAGTTATTATCCCAGACGCAGTATGGGACAGTTACTATACTTCCGTCTTGTAAATATGCAAACGTTTACAAATGTTACAATACAGGTCTGGTAACTTTAGTATACATTTGACTGTTTTATAATTAGGTTTAGGAGTGTTACCATGGATGTCTGGGAAACTATTTTACCATACCTACTTTCTTAGCGCTCCGATATGCACGTCTGGTAAATTTACAAACTATTTTTTAGAGTGTTGGTTCAAATGTGTGTTTAAGAGCCCTATACAGCAGGCGCAATATGTCGCGTCTGGGGTACGGAAACTCGCTGGCGATAAGAGCTAGACTGGGTCGCGCGTTCAACAAACGAGTCGCCTTTATGCGCGGAGAGCGAAAACGACGTGCATTGTTTCGGTCGCTGGATTTTTCATATGGGACTTTAAGAATGCGTGGTAGATAAATAAACGCTGAAAACATCAATTGATTTCTACACTTTTTTCGAAGTCAATACGGATAAAATGCTCAATGACAATCCTAGATAATTGTATTTGCCAACTTTACGAGTAAATATTTATCCAGAATTACTAATTCGCTACGCGTGATCTCTTGCGCTGCAGTTAAATGCACGAGGTTCCGGCGTCAGAGATTGTACCTCAGTAGTTCGTAACACTGGAAACAATTTTGTTTAAAACATTGGCTAAAACTATTGTCTAGGATTGCTATTGTTTAATTTTCGAAAATTGGCTTCGAGAAACCTACAGTTATAGATTAATGTTTTTAGCGTTGATTTATGTACCGCGCCCTCTTAAGGTTGTTTAAGTGGGGAAAAATTACAATTTTATATTTGTATGAGACAGTATTAGTTTTGTAGACATTATTTGAGAGTACATTATCCTCTTACTAAAAAAAATAGCTCAACGAGTTTTCCCATAATGGTACTTCAAAGTCAAAATTTGCATATATTTACTTCACACAAATCTTGAAAATCAGCGAACATAATAAAATGAGGGAAAAAAAATACATAAAAAACAATTTCTTACGGTCTACGGCTTGAAGCAGATAAAAACCAATTACAAAAAATTTTTGTATGTTAAAAAAAAATTTTCCAAAATTTTATAATTTTATGGTACTCTTAGCAATTTTTCTTCAACACAAAAATATTTGTATTGTGGGTTTATATATTCTTCAAGCTGTAGTCTGCGGTATGTAGTTTTGGTGTGATTTTTTTTTAAATTTTATTGCGTTTGTTGGTTTTCAAGCTTTGTATGAAGTAAAATATGCAAATTTTTACTTTGAAATGTCATTGTGGGAAAATTGGCTGAGCTAATTTTTTTCGTAAGTGTAAAGTGTACTCTCAAGTATCGTCTACAAAACTAACACTATTTTATACAAATGTAAAATTATGATTTTTCACACCCGAACACCCTTAAGCGATGACCCTACTATTTTATTTATGGAAAGTGTAAAGTGAGATCCAGCGTGTGCTTCTCTATTTTCGTTTTACGACTCCGGTTCGTATTTGTTACATGACAGTAGTACGAAAAAGTCATTTTTGGCCTATTTGAGATGCCCGAAACCATGTTTCTAAACATACCTAAAATACAAAAATAGACACGCATTTTTGACATGTGTTTTCTTTTTGTAGATAAAGATATCAAACGCTGTTTAGAAGTATCTCCAAGAAATACTTTCTAACACGCTGCACAAATGTTCATGCAGCAGCTGTATAGGGCTTTTATGGGGAATTTTAAACGATTTGATTGGATTTTAAATTTTTGTGCCATAACATTTATAAAGATTGTATTATCGAAATTTTCTCTTCGACAGAGCACTGAATACATTCTTGGTAAACTGCTTGGCACAAATAATAATGGAATTTATTTATTAATTTATCACGCATATTCATTGCAAGAGAATTATAGGTTAACTTTAAAGAATTCTCTTGCAATTATTCTGCATGACAAATTAATGAAAGAATATATTAATATTTATGTGGAGCAGTTTACCATGAATATATCCTATGCTTTGTCGAAGAGAAAATTTTCATAATACAATTTAAATAAATGGTATGGCTAAAAAATGAAAAGTACAATAAAATTGTCTACCCTCCCCCTTAATCACTTTTCTCCGTTGTAATCTTGGCTTTCGAGGTTGTGCATCGTAGCGATAGAGAGTATCGAAGTTACACCTTCGCATTGCAGCAGTCATCTTCAACATTGAATTACAACTGAAAAAGCAATGGAAAAGCATGTTTAATTTACAGTGAGCCCATGGGCCAGCTGGCTCGGTTAATCACAGAAGAACTCGCTCATAGGCTGTAAAGAAGTCCTATCTCAGCAGGTCACTTCTCATTGGCTGTGGTTCTTCATTTATCTATCTATTGACAAATGTCAGCAAATCTAATATTTTCAGTGGGACTATCTTTGGAAACGGCCGAAGTAGCCGAGTTTACGGCACGGTATTTTTGACAGTGTAGCACTAAATTTATTCTACAAAGGAAGACATCCGTCCGTTTGTGAACTGACTTGTCTTATTACAAGCGTACTAAGAGCGACAGTCAAAAGGCATGAGTAAATTGTAGTGTTATTTAAAATATGTTCACGAACGAGGGCGTAGTTAATAACTAATTGTCATTCTCTCCGATTTTAGAAAAATTATATGGTCGACGTGTCGCTAGACTAGTTATGGTTTATTCTAAGACCAGACCGCCTTAGGGCCTTTAAAATGAGTATTCAGTAAAAAAAAAATGAAAGGTGATTTTTTTTTGTGTTACTAGCGAACATAAATCCAACCACAATACCATGAAAATTAAAGCAGTAATAAATGAATAAATACAAAAAATTATAATCATCTTCAATAACCTTGATATTTTCATGTATTTCTGATAAAATACTTGTACAACTTGCTTGTTTAGAGTTGTAGCTTTGTAGGTACGTATACGTCAAATTCAGTTATATCAATACATTTACGTTACAACTTAGAAGCACAGCATGTAAAGAGAGAAACTCCATAGTAAAATGAGTGTCAACAAGAAAGCGGGCTTTCTAGAAATGAAAGGGGAAAAAAATCGAAGCATTTCTTCGCAAGCAAGAAAATATAATTTCTTTAAAAGGTTTCGGCTTTCAAGGTGCTACTTCTGTTGCTGAAGTGAAACTGACGTATATTTTTGGCGCACATTTATTTCGCTCTATTAAACTTTGAAGTGTCCTCCATTACCATTTATAAGTAGAGCCAACGTTTTTTCGCGAAAATAATTCTGCAACAGTTTGTTTCAATGCCTTATGTGTACTGTTATTGGCAGAATGTATTATTGCACAGGCGTGGCTGATTTGACTGTGCGTATAGGAACAAGGTTACTGCGGCACCACACGACTGTGATTTGCGGGTAGAACCTATTCTGATTTATATGTTTATGGCCTCTCGCTTATTATATGGCTCGAGAACCAAGGAAATATAATTAGACAGTAAGGTAAGGGTAAGAGAGTAGATTCGACGCCTCCACCATTGTTGTATAACTTAATTTTAAGTCGTTTTACACATGATTTATAGTGGTTCCGTGACTGTAGTTAAATGTAGGCACTTTATATTGAAACTAGTTAAGTGACTAAGTTAAGGGTGAAGGTTGCGATTAAATTAAATACATTAATCTCATTTCGGTGGCTTTATTCTACATAGTTTAGTTACAAAATACTAGAATGTTATACTATATAATTTAGATAGGAGGGGAGCGGGTGTTTAAATATTTGCGTTGTTATACTCTATAATGGGTGACCCGTTGGACATCTTAGACCTCACCGTAACATGATGTGCCGGAGGCTGATGATAAATGTTCTCGGCTATCGACGGACGGCGGCACGTCGTGGGTCTCGACCCAGGATCATCCTGGCGAGCTGATGACGGCGGGAAGGCTTGAAGGAGACAGACCTCGATTCCCTCCAGTACATTGCATTATATTGCCACACTTCATTGCAGGTGGGGAGAATCGCTGAGGCCCTTGTCTTGTGCAACCACTGACCTGATTGCACTGCCGTCGTCGCTAGCCCGTCCTCCAGGCAAGGTTCTTGGTAATCGCAACAAACCCTAGACGCTGAGAGTTAAAAACAGCCAATCACTGACCATGAAGCAGAGCTGCATATGTGCACATAAAGCATTGAAACAAACTGTTGCAGAATTCTTTTCGCGAAAAATCGTGGGCTCTACATATAAGTAGGTTAACGTATTTGTGCTCTGACGTAGCGATTTACTTTTGTGGCAGATACATAAAATAATTTTTTGACATATTATGTTGTCAACAAAGCGTCAGCTACGGCATCTGCGCTTGCATATTTTACCGATCTTAAACAAAATACTTACACTGCCTACCCAGGACAGCTAACATAAATATATAAAAATAATCTGTTACGTAACCGAAAATGAAGATGTGATAGGCCTGATTGTGTCTCCAATGATTTAAATAAATGTTGATCATTTTATATTTTAACATTTAATGATAATTTTATCTGAATAACATTTTAGCATATGTACGGAATTTGCAGGATGCATGAGGTGCGCATGTTATTTTACACGACTTTCAAGACAGTTATTACATTTTAGGAAAACATTTTTTTATTACAGTTTTCGCTCTGACTAACAGTTTTGTGTAACATTCTTTTAAATAATTAAAACAAAGTCAAATTTATTTCTTTATGTTTACAACTACCAAATTAAAATATGACCGCAGATTTTCAGCTATTCGTAATCTTGCTTCATTACGTAAAAATTAATATGTTTACTTGTAAATTTACCCAAGACCTTTAATGTCCTGGGCTATATCTTTGTACGTAAACGAACGATAATTGAAATTAATTGAAGAAATATTTAATTATACTTAGAAAATTTATTGGTATAGTTGCTCGTGATATGAGTATATTAATATTTATTATATAGTTAAAAAATAAAGACTGGTGTGAAGGTTCTTACACGAGTCCTTAACATGCATGCGTTTTTTAACAAGTAGACGCAGACAAATGCGTCTCCATTTTCAAAGAAAAAATCATAGCTAGATCATTAGCAATAACTCTGCGAATATAAGGCTTAACCGTTAAAGAGTCGTGAAAAAATTCGCGTTTTCTTTTAGGGACAATTGAATTCAAACAACTATGACTTCGAGTCACCTTCGCAGTTGGCTTGTGACGGACCTGACATCTCCTTAGAGGTCATAGAGCCAATAATAAAGAAACAACTAAATGTAAACCCACTAATGTTGTATCGTTGCATTAGCGAGCAGCCAATGAGCAGCTGTTGTCAGGAAACAAACATTCCCGTCGGCTAATCTACGTCACTAAATCCGCGAATTTCGTTGGTTTCGAAAGATTAACGCAAAGTAATTGTGGATACCAGACTTTACCGACATAGCTTCAGCTGGAATGATAGGATGGTTCCCAACACCGTCTGTGACTAGGTACATGAAAAATTCGCGTTATTGTCTGCCAGAAGCCTAAACTCCAAACAACTGGCGTAGCCTAAGGGCAGATCAACTATCGCCTTTTATAAGGGTGCAACGCAAAATATGCACTTAGTGTTGCGTTTGGCTGCGCTGCAAACGACAGGTAGTGAAATCTTATCGGGGCAGTTTTCGAAACATTTTAATATTTGCAAATAATTAAAAACTGAATTCCGGCAACAGAAGATTTTCCTTCTCTCTTGTGTTCTTGAAACAAATTGGTATCTACCAAACCGTATATACAGGCACATGAAAAAGAAGAAGAATCTGAGCAAGTCTCTTCTGTGACATCGTTGACCTGAGGTAGGACCTGGTACGCCTAAGAGCACTGAACGACCGTTCACAAGACGCAGATGGGGCTGATACTGTCAACAGAACTACGAGAAGCTCTACTTCATCTCACAATTGGACGGAGTTATGCAACAATAGACAAACTAATAATGTCAATAAAAGTGAGATTATTGCACCATCTGTTGTATATGGACTGATATAACTCCAAAAATTCAAGACACCTAACCTGCATTTCTTTGTTATCTGTGGGGACTCGTTGTTGCATATATAACCAAATTTTAATGGTCAATATCTTGGAAACATGTGTTGGCTGGTCTGTTATTACATAACTCCGGCCATTATTATAGGTACTGCCATTTGCCAGACAGTAGCCACTGCTGACTCGTATATCACATGTGCCGTTGCGAGCCAGTAGCCACGCAATTACTGCACCGACTCGGGCGCTTGCTGGCTGTCTTAGTGATGAGTTAATTTTCCACTAGGAAAATTGACTGTAAGAATATTCAGACTGAGGATCTTCTTTGTGTTGGTTTCTGAAGTATGTTTTAACATAAAGTAAGATAAACAGGAATTTTGAAAATTGGAAGGGGCTCAGCCCCTCTGCTTAATTTTTGAGAGGGAAAGGGGGGCACGAGCCCTCCCTGAACCATATTTCCGACGAGTCTTGTGGACAACGTAACAATATGTTGCACTCGGGTATGTAAAGGACATTGGAGTCTAGTTCGTCACCAAAATAAGAACGAGAATTTCGCAGGTCCCATTCTATGAGGGAATCATTCTCTATTGCTTGTCCGTCCGATATTTTGCGGCATCACAATATTGGGAAGTGTCAAGACACAAGACACTAAGTTACCAACAGAGGGTACGGCACGTATAGTTTCTGTAGTAGGTGACGAGTGAAACACATATAAGATCACCGATTAACGTATTTCTGTTACTGAAGTCGACGCCTTAATGTCACGTAGTAGGATAGGTTTACCCTGTATCTGTTTACGTTTGGGTATTTTGTATTTTGCAATTAAAGGACAATTAAGAATAAAATAAATTACGGGATTAAGTGAAAATTCTACGACTTCATATCAATTTGTGCACATTTCTGATTTGTGTACATTTCTGAAGTAAAATCTGGTAAATGTTGTAGCCATAGCTGTAATATCGGCTATGATTTTCAGTGAAAATATTATGGCATCACCATCTTGAATGCTGTGTAATCGGAACACAACGAACGCAATCGTTACTTGGGAACATGCAGGTAATAAGGTCGACTGTCTTCGCTCATCACTTGCGTCATCGCGTTTAAGAGCAAGCCTCTTAGCTGGCGTCTGTGTTTTCGTCGAGGATTCTTTTTAAGTTGATGTCTCGTCCATCGTTTGGATTTTTCATTTACGAATCACAACCGAGCGTGGCGGAGCACTGATCGTGGTGGACCAGTGGAAAAAACAATTCTCGCATTCGTTAGGACCCGAGTTCGATCCTCGGTTCCGACTACCTTGATTTCGGCCTTCCATGGTTTTCCGAGGTTGAGGTGAGAGGGTTTTACGGCCCTTTAACAACGAGATCTTAAGAGGAATCTTCGCCGGTGTCGAATTTCCACCTTTGAAGCGTGGAAACAGCGTAGCGATAAGAGCCAGTGTCCTACGCTTGGCGAGAAGCATGTCGCCTCTATTCGCAGCGAGCCAAACTGGCGTTCAAGGTTTTCGTTGTAGTCATTTTCCGATGGGACTTTAAGCGGTGACCACAACATTTTATTTTTGAATAGTATGAAGTAAAGACCAACGCATGTCTCTCGCTTTGAAGTTTACGAATCCAGGTAATATCCGGAGTTACAGCAGTTAAAAAAAAAGTTTTTAGCCGTTTTGAGAGGCCCGAAAATCATGTTCCTAACAAGCGGGCTGAATTTTCGAAAACAATAGAAGCATAGTTTCAAGTTTGTGTTCTTTTCGTAGATAAACAGAATACGAATAAGTCAAGCGGTTTGTAGTAAAAAATTGGTTGTCTGTAAAGTCGGTTTACTGACGATAGTTGAACGTGACAACGTCTTAAGAAAATACTGATGGAATGGTATCATTTTTCAAAAGAAAATTTTAATTTCATTTGTTTAATAGATTTGGATGTATATAGAGAAGGAAGTAATTGGAAATCACAATGAAATTGATCAAGTTATATTTATTTGTACGCA
>PNEQ01127392.1:41384-107303 GCA_003012365.1 Medauroidea extradentata | reverse complement strand
CCGAACGCAAAGGCCGATTGTACTTCTTTGTCGCTCGTTCCGCGCTCTCGCTTGCACTTCAAGCCTTACATGGAACGCCTCAGAGCGAGGTAACGCCGCATGAGTCATGTTTTTTCGTGCGTGCAGCCGGCTCTATCGAATTATAAGACGTTGTCACGTCAAAAAGAATACGCGTGATACGCTGTAACGCCGTCCATGCGCCAGTCGAGGAGTCCTCTCAACAGTCGATGAGGTTGAAGGGAAGTGACATAGCCTTATGGTGATTGGCACAGTCAAATGAGAGACGCCACTTCACAAATACACTCTGCTGACAACCACGAAGTAGAGCTGCAGATGTGCACGTAAGCCACTGAAAAAAAAAACTGGGGAAAGTTTCTTTTCGCGGAAAGTTCATGGCCAGAGGCAATGATTTTTGGTGAAAAGAATTATGCAACATTTTGTTACAATGCCTCGCGTGCAGATCTGCAGCTCTGCTTCATGGTCAGTGATTGTCTGCTTTCAACATTCAACATCTTGTGGTTCTACCCCCAAATCATACACGTGTTGTGTCTCAGTAGCCACATCCTCATTGGTTCAGTCAAATGAGTGACGCTTGTGCACAAATATACTCTGCCAATAACTGTGAATCAGAGCTACCGATGTGAAAGCGAGGCTTTAAAACAAAATGTTGCGTAATTCTTTTCACCAAAAAAACTGCCTCTTATTCTTGGCCCTAACTAGTCTGTAATGTGTGAACACAAAGATACGAAGGCACGATGCCAATAATGTCCCGGAGTGTGTCAAACGAACACGGACCTGTCAATTCTGGCCTGTCGCCAAATAATAACGGAACATTTTCCGCGTCTCCAATTATAGCACTTCAAACTTTTAAATTGACTCAGGATTTTGAATTTTTTACATGCTCTGAAAAAAGAGAACATCCATTTCACAATATTCGGATTTTGTAACTAATTTTTTTCATGCATAGCCTGATTACTCTGAAAAAAGAGAACATACATTTCATAATCTTCGGATTTTGTAACAAAATTTTTACATGCACTGCATAATTACTCTGAAAAAGAGAACATCCATGTCATAATCTTCGGATTTAGTAACTAATTTTTTACATGCATAGCATGATTACTCTGAAAAATAGAACATACATTTCGTAATCTCAAATTATCTGCAGTAATTACAAGTTTAATGTAAGGTAATGTATTTTCTCAGAGAACCATTATTATAAATTTCCTGCAAATGTTTGAAAACTACTAAAATATGTGGTATTAGACCACATTAAAAGTGTGAGAAATTCAATGGTGTATAGGGTATTTGATATAAGGTGGACATTTTTAAATAGTCCAGTGGAGTCTCACTGCTGTTGCAAAAGCGGCCTGTAAGACATCGGAATACCTGTAACATGCGAACTACCATTTTTCGATGTTTCTCAGAACGTTTTGTGTGGATTAGGAATGAACTATTTACTTCCCGTAAATTTTCCCCCTTTTTTTTTTTTTTTTTTTTTTTTTGGAATGAACTTTCTATGGGCGCTCTTGATGTGTATTTTGTACAGCTTATCCTATTTAGCATACTAGTTTAACACAGGAAACCCAGTATAAGATTTATTGTGATGAAAATTGTTTATACACAGTTTTCCTTCAATTGTTCGTTTTTATTTTTATTTATAGCCTAAAGTACAGGAGTACGTACTTAAATAAGATATGCAGGCAAAATAAATATATTTGCAGCCGATCAAATTATTTTTATTTATTTTATTTTATAGAAGAAAGGCTTTTTTTGTTTAATGTAATTTTGCCCCTTTTTGATTTATGCAGCTAGAAAGAAATGTTTATTTTAGAATTTTATGTGACCATAGATTTCTATGACCTATAATTAGATTAAATGCTATTAATATGTGACTACTTATTAGATGTTTGATATTTTTAACGAAAATTGACAATTTAAAGTTTACATACACATAGAGATATTTGCTGTCCAACGGAAGCTATGCCTATCCCAATATTCCATCACAGATGTTACACTGTGAGGCTGGTTTTCCATCGTACGGGATTCACAGATTATCTCTGAATCGAACAGGAGTCCGGCGGTAAAAACCAGTCAATAAAAAAGTGGTAGGGTTGGAATGCGTGCAACAGTTGCAACGCGATTTTTATATCACAAAAACGTATCTGTCAACTGTCTCGTCATATATTTGGAATGTTGTTCCTACAGTATTTTCCCCTTTGATATCGTAACTTTCTGTATCACTGCGTGTGTGTTCGTGTACACTTTGTAAGATTGAAGCGTCAATATTTTTTTTTTTTTTTTCAAATTGGTATCATAGATATTAAAAAAAGAGAATTATTATATGTATGAATTTTAGCGAGAATTTACGCGGTGTTTTTGTGGTTTTCGCAAAAAATAAATAGAACTTAAGTGCATGGTGCAGTAGCAAAACATTTCGGAAACCTACACACTAACATAAATTAAACAATTTATATTGAATTAATATGACAAAATATACTTCAAGAATTCTCTGACAGGTGACACTAAACATTTTTGTGAAACATTTTTGTACGAAGAAAATTTCTGTATTATTATTTAAGAATTTGTAAATAGTTCAATTGTTTATTTGGAGCTATTGCTGCAAATTAATTAAAAATTTAGTTTTTAATGATTTACATTTTATTTCATTTGTTTGTTCCCGACAAAATTAAATCGTGAATTTAACAACGAAATACCATGAAATAAAATAATTTGAATGTAAAAAAAAAATGAGTGGCAGAAGGGAAAGCCAATAGGCATTTTCTTTATATAATGCCTCGTATTTTTAAAAATTAAATTGAGACGTAATGATACTACGTTAATGAACCTGTTGTCTTCGATGGCAACAAACGCCAAAGTTTCAGAAGAAAATCATAAATATAGAGTATTATCATATTTAACATAAAAACACTTTGTGTCAGAGTACATCCATTTTTATTGCATGCTGGTCACAATTTGTTAACGTTCTGTTAGTATTTAATCCTGTTGAACGTTGGAAGTAGTGTTACATAACGTGTATACAAAATATAATTAATTTGTTTAGCACAACGTAACGTTTGTTTGCGGAGTGATTAGTTAATAGGTAAGGTAAGAGGTATATACATCTCGTCGACAGCGAGGTTATAGGAAACGGCGACATACAACTTGGTACAATGTCAGGAACTGGGAGGAACGGGCTACGACCCGTATTAAGGATCGTCCCAGTATTTTCCTGTAACGAACGATTTCAAGAAATCACGCAAAACGTAAGTCAGGTGGGCCTGGTCCGGTATTCAAACAGAGATCTTATCAATTATGAATCTAGATTGTTATTTTTGATCCGCTTCGTTCGTTACATAGTAATCTCGTAAGCATAAGCACTTCACTAACAACGTTATTTTATTTCAATGTACTGAAGTAACATTCCGTTTTACTTTGCCATAATATTTTCATTTTCCTTCGCCGCAAATGTGTAATAATTAAATAAATAAAGAATGAAGTGTACGTAATTTGTTCCAGTAAAATATGCACCCTTACTTCTTTACTATGGGTTTGCGCTTATGTATTTTGCTTACTTAGGAAAAATTTAAATATGTAAATATACTGGACTATCGTGATTTACCTGTGATAAAGTATTGTTCGATAAATATAGGATGTAAAAACCATTAGAAAATAATGTGTAGAGCGAATAAATTGCTTAAGGGTCAATCAAAAATCTCTATTCATAAATTATATTTTTTATTATGTTAGAGTTTATCAATGTAATTTAATATAAACTTTTTTTACTGGCTCTTCGAATAAGAATAAAAACATAATATAAAAAGAATCAATTTTTAAAAACATACGTCGTGATTTGAGTAGGGCTGTTATGAACAAATTGCGTATGGCTAAAACTTATTAAAGGAATAAGTTCTGCAACCCGTTAATTAGCAACTGATGAAGTTCCACAAGCTCATTTTTTTCTGTTCAAAAACGTGGAACGTGAATGAAGATGTGATTGACATTTCCAATAACCTTTCTCTTTTTAATTAATCAAAATGTCATGAAGTCAAAAAGAACTGGCGACGAACCGACGGGTGAATTTCGATTGCTTTCACCTCTTTTATTTGTCTGTCGGTACACCGCTCGTTTTGTAAATGAAAATCGTAATTTTTTTATCCCGTCTGCCAAAAATCCTCGCCCCGTATCAGAGGAAACTTGCAAATAACCAACCAGGACACACTTATGCATTTTCATTTCATCAGATCACAGTTACAATTGATGTAATATTTTTTTTTCTTTTCACTTGTTTTCAAACCGAAAATGTTCCCTGCACGTGCAATGCACCAGGTGATGCGACCAAATACGCTCTTAGCTTGAATCAGTGAGAAATAAACCATATCTGTGAAAATATATTCATTTCGGTCAAAGATGAGCAACTAAAGTTAATGAAACCTTTCGGATTATTTCAGAGACTAACTGCTACTGATTTAAAAATAATTTACACTTATTCTCAGTGAATTACACCTGCCTGATAACTTATTTTAACCCTTTGGGGAGTAGGATCATACATGAATGTACTAATATTATTTTTTTCTGCCACAAGGAGTATGTACATAAATATATGTTTCTTATTTTGAACAAATTAGTACGTATATTCGTAACTATATAGTTTGTCTTTTTAATTATAACTGTTGTTCATCTTTTCTTTGTAAGTACGGTAATTCAATTTAAATGCCACTTTGGATTTATAAATTTGTAAAATAATAAATTTAGTTAACATTTTGGGTTTCACAAACACCTCACTCCAGGAGTAATACAGCTATGCCATAATCACCACTCGCCAAAGGGTTAAGCGAGTTTTACTCGTTCATCAGCCAGAAACAGAGATTGTTAAATGGAATTTCAGTGATTAAGTTTTACTTATTGTTACCACCTATTTAAATTTAGGGTGTAGGAAAAACGTACATAGAAAGTGAACACTACAATAGCTAGATTAAGTTTCTTGAACACAATTCGTTGAGGTATAGACGACTGTCAAATAAATCTAAAGATAATAGAAAAACATAAATGAGCAGAGTACGCTTTAGTCAACAAGATACATACACAACATAAAACTCCATAAATTTAATCGGGTAAAAACAAAAACAAGGACCAACAGATAAGAAATAAAAATATAAAAAAAAATGCGGGTGATATATTTTTTTTTCTGTTTGTACCTTTGCCAAAGCAGATCTCGAACCCTGGTTGTCTGCCTTAGAGACGTTTTGGGTTTTTCTTTTGATTTTTGATTTTTCTTTTATTTTTTATCCGTTTGTCCTTGTTTTTAATCGACCCGATTCAATTTACGGAATTTTATGTTGTGTATGTATCCCGTTGACTAAAGCATACTCTGCTTATTTATTTTTTCTACTATCTATAATCTTCTTTGACAGTCATCTGTATCGCTATGATGAATTATTTCCAAGATCATACGAGTATTGCAATATTAATCAAGACACAAATGAAGCAGGATGCTTTATTTAATTTTGCATATAAACCAAACACACCTCAATTTCTAGCCGTTGAAACATGGTTTTCGCAATATAATATGTACGCACGTGTGTACGCAACATTTATCTGACAGTTCGAGTTGTGATACCGCCGTGAGTGTAATCGAGATGTGTGTCACTGGTCCAGCCCAGCTTCTCCCTGCACGTGTCAGAGGTATTAGCCCACAGATTCACCGGACTGAAGAAGAGCTTGGAGAACAAGGGATGTCCAAGGATTACCGGATTACCCATCACAAGCGCGGCCGAACATGCGCTGTCAGGTTGGCACCGCTACAGGCCATTTTCCGACACGTTCCATGCTTCACCCTGGAGAAAGTCTACGAGCTGGCTGGATCCAACCAACTTGAAGTAACACTGAACACGCCCACTGGCCATTTCTCCTTCTCGCAGTTATCCTTTAAGAGCGTTCAAGTGGTATGAAATTGTAATTTTACTAGAAATAGTGTTAGTTTTCTATATGGTACTTTCGAGAACAGTTCTCTCTTGCGAAACAATGTTAGCTTGCATAGTTTTCTCGTATTGATGCGTCAAAGTTAAAATTTGCTTGTTACCCTGCCATAAAAATAGTGAAAACAGTTGACTCACTCAAATGACTTTATTCACAGCGAAATAACATGCAATGGGCAACACATCTTAACATTTATAAACTCACAATGTGGTATCGTACATATTTAAGGAAATCGCAGAAGTACAGGGAAAAAGTGGCAAATACAACACTTTTTAAAACTCAAAGTTGTTCACTGCGAGTTTTCAAATATTTTGTTACATATTCCGAGGCGTGTTATTTCACTGTAAATTATTTAGTTTAAGTAAGTCAGCAGGTTTTCCCCACTTGTATGCCAGCGTAGTACGCAAATTTTCATTTTGACGCATTGTTTCGTAAGAGGATACAGAACAGACAAATATCGTCTGCAGAACTAATATTATTTTTAAAAAATTTAAAATTGAGATATTAGATGCACCCTTAAGGAGGAATAAATGCCGACGTCACAAACTATTATAAACTTTGTATTGCCTTTAGTTTCGGATTTATTTTTGTGCATTTAACTATGCCAAGGTGTAAAATAAGCCTAGATGAGCAGTTTAAATATACCATCAATTTGCTTAATTTATTTGGCATGCAGGATTGAACTAAATTGATGCTTCTTTCACAATCCCAGCATATAAGAAAGTGTGGTGCCATTGGCCCACTTAAGAAATTAAATGAGCGAGGTTATCTTGAAGTGAAACACCTGTTTTGTATTTGTAGACACATAGACATGTATAATACCGTACTTTTAAAATGGTAATTATTTACCCAATTGATTTCTGAGTGTTTATTCTCCCAGTAAATGTTTGTATACTTGTTTTGAATAACTACTGGTCTCCTATATACATACTTACTAGCGTGACAAATTCCATGAAATGAAATTATATATATATATGTGTGTGTGGTTTTGTTTCTATTGTAACTCGGAATCCACTAGATTAAGAAATATTTAAACATACTAAATACCTGCATACACCGCAATTTTTGATGCTTGTCAACACTGACTTACAGATAATTGGATTTAATATTATGATTTATGCATCTAACTTATCTACCAAATAAAAGTGTAGCTTCTGCTTATCGAGCTGTAGTGACTAACAACTAAAAAAGGTATCAAAACCGCAACTTACTAAATTATTTCTGTAAACAATCAGTTCGGTTCTACGTTAAGTTTGTCGTTACCAAATGTACGTGGACATCAAAAACGGTTACTCCTCCATACACTTTTTTTCATTGCTTCACTTAGCGGATATTTAGAGAATTCTGGAAAGTATTGTGTTCAAAATTATTAACATCTTCACTGATTACTTTTTAGGGACCAAGTATGAACGTGTAGTTAGGTATGTGTGTGTATAAATAATGTAGTTCATCGTTCCCGTTTTAGAAAGTTGCTTACAGTATGGCTTAAGTGACGAAGAATTAATTATGGCGTAAATTTTCATAAATGTACCTAAGGCTGTGTCGTTGATATAGCAATGTTTTTAATTGAAATGTATATAACAATGCAAAGTAACGCGCACGTAAATTGTGTGGAAAAATTAACGATGGAAACAGGCCAAGCTGAGGTGAGACATGGGTTAACATTGAAGTGGTACGGGAAATAATTCAGGCCCGGGGAATCCCAGCGATTACAAAGGTAGCATGGAGGATGTGGTATAGGCATGCTAACAAAATGAGTAATGTGAGGAGGCAGAGGAAACTACTGAAATTGATGTACAGCAGAAGAAGGCATGAGGGGAGGAAAATGTTATTTTTTGGTGAAAAGTCACCCGACGAATGAAAATATTCTCCTTGTCACACTATTTAATTTAAATTGCTACGAGCTTCGGTATGGTACCGTCTATAGTGAAGACCTATTGAAATTAGCTAGCACAAACATCTTTATGTTAAGTGACTCGTCATGCATTCATGTGCATCGACCATTTACGACACCACAATATAATCTAACCGGTAGAAACACTTTTCATTTGTTTTCGCAAAGGTATGACAGATCTGTAACAACAAACAACTTGACACCATGTAAGGAACTGCGGGAGGAATGTTCCATGGCATTAAATAAACGATCCCAGCGTTTGTCTTGAGCTATTTCGGGAAACACTGGAAATCCAAAGTCGGAATAACCTGAGCCGGGCATCGAACTCGGACCCTATAGAATCAGATTCCAGCGTGTTACCGTGGTGCCACTTTGTTCGGTATTTTCGCAACGGAAATATGTTATGTTAACGAAGACACCTACTCGTGAAATTTGGTTTGGATAAAAAAAACTTTCGAGAACGCAAATGAACGTGACGTTGCCGAAAAATCTAGTAGCGGTTGGAAGCAGAGAAGGTGACGGTAGGACTACTGACAGTCAGTTCATTGGTTGAGGTGGGAAGGAAGGGGGGGGGGGGGTCCCTCGGACTCAATAAAAGTGGAATGGTTGCGGCGGGGATACGGGAGCTGTCTCCCTCAAACGAGCCGTTAAAGCGGGAGCATTTGGCGCGGATACGGCGCGGTGTTATCCCTGACAACAAAATCTTCCCGCCGGCATTTCTTCCTGCGTTAATCCCTAGCAACTCACCCACACACAGACTGACCCCTCCCGATCCACTGAAGTCTCTGTAATACCGGGAGGGCAGATCAAAGAAAGAAAACTCCCTTATCCCACTCAGGCGATGTATATATATGTAGGTCGTCGACAGAGACATGGGAAGCGAAATATAGAGAATCCGTGTAGCATCCAGAGGAGTAGTAATGCCTCCTCAACGTCGGTTAGCTTCAAAGAACCGCTCTTCTATCCAGTCCATCTTTCTTAGTTTCCAGTTATCAAGTTATAACCTCTGCTACGACTGTGTGTTTTTTTTTTTTTTCGTGTTAGGGAACAGGTGCTCTCAAAGTAACTAGACTAAACATGAATAACCTACAGCATCACGCTCAATATCCGTGTCCCATTCACCTTACAGAAACTCTCGTAGTTGAGTTTTATACCAATTCATTATTATTTGCAGAATATTACAGTTACTCATTCCTTCAAATACAAACGTAAATTTTGTAAAGTATGAAATCATTCTATTAAACACTTTTCTGTCAGTTGCTCATACATTTGCGGTTATCTCACGTAGACGAACTACATTTATTTCTATATTTTGATGAGAGTTTCATTTACTTAGGACCAAATATAAATGTTAAACCTTTGAACACGTTTTTATTGCGAAACTATCAGTCAGCCTTTGGGGAAAAAAAGTCTCATCTCGCCCTCAGAAAGCAACTTGAAACAAATATGTAGCGGCGCTCATGGAAAATTTTAAGTTTGGAATAAAACGTTATAATAAGTTGATAACATTTGGTACAGCTTTAAACAGTACTTATCCGTGAACAGCCTATAGATGAGACGACTTCTAAAAATGATTCTTTATGCTTTAAACAATAGTCTAAACACTTTTTTACAGGAGAAATTCTTTCATTGAGGCTGTTTAGGATCAGGTAAAGCTAGCTTGTTTAAGATCAAAGAAACGCTTCAAAAGTGTATCTTTGTTGCTATTCAATTGTTCTGAAAAGTTTTCTTTGAAAACTTTTTAATTTTGTTTGTAGCAAAAACCAATATTTTTTTTGTGCACAACGTATGTCTAGAGCCCATGATTTTTGGTGAAAAAATTCTGCAACAATTTGTTTCAATGCCTCATGTGCACATATGCAGCTCTGCTTCGTGGTCAGCGATTAGCTGCTGTAAATTCTCAGCGTCTCGGGGTTTTACCCGCAAATCATAGACGTGTGGTGTCGCAGTACCCTTGTCCCTGCTGGCACTAGTCAAATGAGCCACGTCTACATTCTGCCAATACTCAAGAAGCAGAGCTGCATTTGTGCACACAAGGTATTGAAACAAATTGTTGCAGAATTCTTTTCACCAAAAATCGTGGGCTCTACATGCCTGTTTGGAAGTATATTACTACTGAACTTAACACAGAACACTTTTTAGCTGCAAAATTTTCTTGCATTGGCTAATTTTTTTACCCTAGGAAATCACCTTATTCTGACGCAAATGTAAGGAAATAGTTACTACATTCTCACCACGTATTAATACTATTAGTTGGGCTTAACATCGAGGTCTTTAGCGCTGGTGAGGGCGAGGGGTGACATGAGATGATTATGGAGCAGCTCCGGGATGAAAGAAGGGCGTGGGCAACGGGAGATCCCCGAGAAAACCCGCAGACCAACGGCATCGTCCAGCACGACTCCCAAATGTGAAAATCCAGGGACCGACCCCGCCGAGGATCGAAACCGGTTTGCCTTGGTGGGAGGCGAATGGTCCGACCATTTTACCACCGCTGCCTCTGACTCCTTGATGGCAACAGGCTTAAGGTACACAATATTTTGGCACAATCCAAAGCGTAAAGGTGAAATACGTAAAGTTGGCATGCAACCTATCCTTATTTTCTAGGACGCTTTTTTATCTGTCACTTTAAAGCGGCTGCCTAGTTGGCGCTTGAAGTGTGTATGTCGTGTTCAGAGATACTGTTTTTTTTTTTCAGAGGCCAGTAAACATGCGTCCACAATGCGTACATACGAAATGCGAATATTCATTTTAAGACACCACGCGTTGGAAGTATTATTTAAAAGCTAAAATCCTCTAATTCCGACAGTTTTTTTTCTCAAGATATATTTCGTATTCGTTCGAAACTGATGTCGACTATTGCGTTAGACTTTACTACAGTGACGGGTTCAGCAAATTAATGATAGATTCACTGCTTGAAGTCCCACAGTAAAATCGTTAGAGAGTGGCAACTCTGCACGCGCATTTACGGCTTTGAAAGTACAGGCGGTATCAAAATATATGTGCGTCGCTCGTAGTGCCTCATCGATTTTCGGCTCTCACGCACCAACACATCCTTCACCAGGCAGCCGCCTTAAGAACATACACAGTACCTACATCACACAGGATGATTCACGAGGAGGTATCGCCGCGGATAGTGTTCCTGGAGTTAAAAAATTGTAGATGTAGATCCGATTTCCAATATTTGAGAACAATTATAAAGGTTCGAAACATGACAAATAAAATATCATATTTTGCTGTCGTGAATGAAGTAGTGTGATACTGACCGTTTTGTTTAGAGTTTGTCTTTACAAGTACAGATAACCGCACCAGTTAAGCTCAGAAAGTCGAAATAAAAAAAGAACTGATTTTTTTCCGAACTGTTACTAACCTACTTCTTCAAGGAACGTTAAAGTGTATATACACGAGTTATTTTTTATACTTGCGTATTTACTATTGCTCCAAGAAATTTTGTAACCACACCATGATAATATATGGGCAACAAACACATTTGTTAATAGTAGCAAGTTTATGAATGACTGCTTTTTAAAATCAAAATTTAGTAGGTATTTCTACTAAATAATCTGTTTTAAGTACAAGCGGAGACTAAGATAATTGAAAATTCGTACAATGAAGTTCAATTTTCCCACGTAAACATGTAAAATAATTGTTTTCTCGCCATCAATAATAAAGTCCTAACATACAAAGAAATTTAATAGAAACCACGCCGAAAAATTTTATGAGAGGTGAGGTGGTAGAGAGATGTTTTTATTTGACAAAGAAATTTTAGTGTTGCAAAGAACGAGAGGCACCAAGAAACTTAATCGCACGACAACAATCACAGAGCATTTTAAAGTAGATCTAGGTAAATAATTAAAACGTTAGCATTTACACTATTTATAATTTAATAAATAGCAAAATTTAAATGTTAAGTTCACCATTGACGTTTACTGTTTCGATATTGACGTTTGAATATAATTTCCAAACTAAATATTAGTTAAAAATTCACCAACGGTAAAGTAATTTCACTTAAGCTAACTTTAAGTATGATGTGTCACTAACGGTATTGCAGAAATATAGCTAACTCAGAACAAACGTGAGAATGTTTTTCAAACTATGCTGGTTGCCATGTAACCTACATTTAAATTTCCGAGTACAGCACTTTTTTATTTATTTTACAGAAACCTAGTACGATTTCACCTAACCACTATAAAATCAGTTTTACTATAGCACTAAACGGGGTTACTCCGCTGCTTCCCACAGTGTACCATTCCTGCATCCTAAGCATTACCCTTTACATTTCATCTCTCGCCGCCTATTTTATTTCCCTATCCATGCCACCCTACCACGCTAATCAATTCACCGCAAATTTCCCACCACCCAGCACCCTCCTTACGTCACATTTTCATGACTTACTTAACTCCCTTAACGAATGAATTTCCAAAAATATGTTCTAAATGCTCACATAAGGAATATAAAAAACTCATGTGCAAAAGTTCATGCTTCTAGACGCACCGATTTGAGTTGTGCGTTTTCTGTCAGCCTTATGGCCACACTCTCTTGATGCTACTGTTTTCGCGAGAGGTTATTTTTTAAGCCTAGACAAGAGCAGATATCAATAATGTGTGTGGCAGTTTTGTTTAAAATCGGACATTTTCTTAAGTCAGCGAAAAGTCTGCTATGATTTTAGCTAATTATGTAACTAACGAAAATTTTTGTTAATTGACATTTTAGTCTAAAGCGTATAAGTTCTTGCCTTGAAATAAAACATAAATGTCACTGCAAAAACCATTTCAAACCAAAATTCCGAGCAGATTTGTAATATCTTCCGTCGTTTAACACAAAAAAAAAAAAATTATAATCGCAAAATCAGTTGAAGCAGAGGAACGTGGCCTTAAGAGTGAGTGATAGTCGCCATCTTGAATTTTTGTATTTTGTGTCATACTATTCTTCTGGGTAATTTTTTATATTTGTGTCATAAGTTTTTTTCTGGGTAAATTTTTATACTTTGTGTCATAACTTTTCTTCTGGGTAAATTTTTAGAACTTAAACCTAACTACAGAACACATATTGATAGAATTTTAGACATCGCAAATATCTTTCGTCGTTACTGTTGTTAGAGATTGTATCGAAGTTAAATTTTTCTTTTACTTTTTAACTGCAATTGGATCTGTAACACAGTAACGGAAAGTAAAGATTTATGATGTCTACAATTCTGTCAATATGTATTTTATTCCGTAGTTATATTAAAGTTCCATGCAAAATACAAAATTTCAAGATGGTGACTATCACTCAATCTTAAGGGGGCCGCCTAGGTGAACATGTTTTACGCGTAGAAGTGCGGCAGCTGTAGGGTCGAAACAGCACGCGAATTGAGTTTCACCCTAGCCTCTAAGCGCGTCACAGAACTGGCGTGCAGTCTTCTAGCCAACAACGCGCATATATGAGAATTTCACTGGTGGCCCTATCACTTTATGACAAAATTTAAAGATAAAGGTGTATTGTATACGCCTATACCTTTTAAAATATTATGCGGCAAGATTTGCATACCTAAATACTACAGCAGAACACATTTTATTTCGGGCGCTATAAATTATGCTTTTAAGTCGATGCTCTCTTGTTTGAATTGTTTTTGTGATAATTGTTTATTTTTACGGTTAAACGAGAGAAGATATCAAAAATATGCCTGGCAGTTTTGTTTAAAATGTTTCTTTTTGCGTGATAGCTAATTTTTTTCAAAATAAGAAATTATACGGTTTAGACTGAAGTCAGTTGACCAAAATTCCGTTAGTTTCATAATTAGCTAAAAACACAGTAGGCCTACTTACTGCCTTGAAAAATAACCAACCAACATGGAGAAGACGATTCAAAACAACACTTCCCGACAGATTTTTTATATCTGCTCTCGTATAAGCGTAAAATATGTAATATCGCTAACCAAGGGGGGGGGGGCATGACCGTAATTTTATATTTGTATGAAGCAGTGTTACTTTTGTAGATGTTACTTGGGAATACATTATCCTGTTACAAAAATAGCTCAGCCAGATTTCTCGTAGTGGCATTTCAAAGTCAAAATTTACGTGTTTTTAGGTGATACACCCCTCGAAAAACAATCAACAAAATGAAACTAAATAATTCGCAATACAACTACACGTCACGGGCTTCAACTTGATGTAAATAAAAAACCAATACAACTTTTTTTATTTAAAAAAAATTACAATATTCTGAAATTTTTTAAAAATATAAAACATTATTTGAATTTGTATTTATATACGCAAAGCCCAAGCCAGTGACATGCAATTTCACTGTGAGTTACTTCTTTTCGTTATGTTGATTGGTTTTCGGGTGTGTACGAACTACAAACATGCAAATTTTGACTATGGAAGGTCATTATGCGAAAAATAGCTGCGCTAAATTTTTTTTGTAAGGGGATAATGTACCCCCAAGTAACGTCTACAAATCTAACACTGTTTCACAAAAATTCAAAATTATGATTTTTTTCCTCCCTGGAACGCCCTTAAAAAGAAGTGGTTGTATTTGAAATATGTGTACACATGTGTAACGTACTATGAGTGCTATTCCTAATCAGACATCAATCATGTGCGAAGAGAAGTTTTCGAATAACCTGGTAACGGTCGAAGCTCTGTACACTACTCGGCGGTCCAGAGAGGCGGCCCCCTTAAGATTTTTATTAACCCTTTTAGTGCCAGCTTTCTTCGAGGTACATATGTGAAAAATGCCATCTTATTTTACAGAAATATGCAATTAATTATTAAAATTGAAATAACTCGACGCGAATCAAAGTAATCAAGTTGGAAAAAATTTAAACAGGCAATTAAAGGTCCCCTTAATCCATTGCAATTGTTAACATATTGTAAAAAATTATGTAAAAATCTGTAAATTATAATATTTAAAATAATATACAGCCAATATATTAGCCTCTGGCATTTTTCGCACAGGCAATGAAAGCCGATATTTCGACTCTTTGCACTGAAAAGGTTAAGTGTAGATGTTTGCGTATATATACCAGTCCATAAGGTTAATAAAACGAATAAGTATTTAAAGCGTAATTTAAACTTTGAAATGCATGGTTCCCTATGAAGCAGAACCTCTGAGAACCGGATTAAACAGAGGATAAATGCCCTGCTCTTTTTCCCTACGCATCTTCGTTTTAGCCTCTTTTCTGATCTTCAGAAGAGCTTGTAGTTTTCCGCGCTGCTTTTCACATGCCGTGCCATTGCTCCAGCCCACTGAGGCGCCGGTCGTCAATTGTAAAAAAAAAAGTCCAGACGAACACTGCAGTGATAAAAAACAAGGAGCAATTACGTCTTCTTTGTTGCCGTAAATACTTCACGAGTAACGCTTATTGGCGACACAAAGTAGAAACTGCTTTACTAGGAAGGCCAGTTCAACAACTTCCTAAGCAGCGCCAGATTCAAGAAATATGGCAATTTTGATTAGAAACTGAAACGAATAATTAATAGAAAAAAAATCACAATTTTACCGTTATATTAAATTCTGCACAATATTTAAACATAAAATGAAATATCATTACTTAAATATGAATTTTTTTTTTCATTTCATAATTTACAAAAGACTCAATTATAAGGCTTTATGCGACATTTGAATTATTTTTGCAATTGGGTGTATTAAAACTGAATAATTATCCTGAACGTCCGTTTTGATGTAATTATCAATGGAAAATTTAAGTTTTGTTATGATGGTCGTGTGACCAAACTTAAGAAAATTGACAGCCGAAATTATTTTTAAATACAAATGCTGTCCATAACAAATACAGGAAAATTAATTAATTATTTATTAGAACATGAATTTAGTCATTTTCGTTTGGGCATCTGGTAGGAATGTTTTGTAACGTTGGCAACACTTGTTCGCTGTGTGGCTTAGCCCTTCTCCGTCGTCAGTGGAATATGTGTGTACGTTTCTAGGCTACAGTTTTTAAAAGGGATACAACTCTATTGTGTTGTCAGCCTGCGATGTGTGTTTCAGTGTAGACAGGAGGATGCAAATGGAAGGAGTGAGTGAGAGATTTTGGGCAGTGCTTAACATCGAGGTCTTCAGCGCTGATGAGGGGCGACATGAAGTGAGTATGGATCAGCGCATGGCCGTCATTAGTAGAAGGCCAGAGTCTTGAATGTAGCAACGCTGCATCGGAGGCCTGCTGCCGGTCGCTCATTGGCTGCCCTAGTCAGTATAGACGTGTACACGCCACTATAGCTGCATCTATACACGTTGCAGAGACTAGGGTGGCCAAGAAGTGACAAGAAGCGAGCTCCTGATGCAGTATTGCCACATTCAAGACTCCGGCCTTCTACTAAAGATGGCCATGATCAGCGCCGAAATGAAGGGGAGGGGGAAACGGGAGATCCCCGAGAAAACCCACCGACCAACGGCATCGTCCGGCACGATTCCAACATGCAAAAGTCTGGCGACAGACCTCGTCGGGAATCGAACCCGGATTGCCTTGGTGGGGTGCAAGTGGAGAATGCAGGCCAACTAGGGTCGTAAATATATTTGCAACAACACTAACGACCATTTACGGGTATCCAGGAAGTCGTTGGTTTGAATCGTATCTAGGATATATTTTAGCGCTCAGAGCCGACCATACTCTGTTCGCGTGACTTTAGCATGCCTTCCAGAAACAAACACTAAACACGTATTACGATTATCCTAGTAGTAGAACACGCATCTCGCTACTTGCAAGCTGGTGGCTTGAGAGAGCGACTATACATAACAGGTTAAGGTTCCTGTCTACCTGCGCTTAAAACGCATTGCAGCGAGTTACAAGTAGGCATATTTCGAAGAAACATCTCAACGCGCATTACGTTTGTACATCTATGAAAAGAAAACACATTTCAAACAATGTTTCTATTATTTCAAATATTAGGATAGCTTGTTGGAAACATGATTTTCAAGACTCTCAAAATGGCTAAAAAACAGTTTTTTTAAACTGCCGTATTTAGGAAAATTCCAACCCGATTCTAAAAACAGAGTAATATAAATAAGCGCTGGAATTTGAACCGTAAGTATTGCAAATAAAATAATGCGGTCATCGATTAAAGTCCCATTGGAAAATGAATAATATCAAAGCTCTGCGCGCCAGTTGCTGGGTTTGCGTGTAGAGGCGATAATGTATTACATACGCCGACCAGGGTCACTCTTAACGCTCCATCGGTTTTATGCCTCACACACACCAACGCAGCCTATCTAGATAAGAACCTTAATGTTTCCACAGGAATGTTTTGGCTCTGTATACAAGATGTTGTCAAATTGCATATTAATATTTTGGGGATACAATTTTTACGTCTACGAGGAAGAAAAAAATTTACATGAACATTCAGTACGCCACTTGAGAGACATGCTCGCAGAGGCGAAGAGTGTAAGTGTCAAGTGATCCATAGTTGTCCTTAGTGCTTGCGCCTTTCCATGCCATGTTTACTCCAAATAGCTTCTGCAGTATCTGTGTAATGTTTAAGATGGCACACACAATATTATATTTATTACATCACAGCCATTGTCAGTGACTTCGTTCACGAGGATTTCATTTTAACGCAGTGATCCAGCATTCTACGCTTTTCGATAGTTATTTTTTAAATCCTAAACAAGAGCAGATGCCTAAAGCTATTTAACAATTTTGTTAAGAAAATTTACACTATGTTAACAAATTTTTTTCAAGACAAAATGCACAATAGTTACAGCTAATTGAGGACTTAACATTCAAAAGGGGCTGAGAACCATTTTCGACATAAATGAGTTAGGTTCATCCATAGAAAGGTGCCAAAACATTAGGTCGAAGACATACCTAAAGTGCTATCTCATAGTGATATTCATGCGTGCCGTACAACAGCGCAATTAGATGGTTGGAGTAACATCAACACATTCTAATTAATTGAAAATATATATGTTGATGTTCATAAGTGTTTTGTATTTGTTACTGTTCGATTGCTCCTATTTACCACTTTCCTTTAGTAAAAAATTATGTGAACGCATTTGGATATTTCTTTGTTCATTTGTTTGTCGCAATATACCGCTTTCGTCATTATCTAGAAACTTACCTTTTGGCACTTAGCCCCTTATGAATATTAAGTCTTCAATTATTAGATACCTGAAAAGTTCGCTTTTTCTTTCAGGCACAAGCTATATTTCCAGCAACTGTAAGTTCGTGCTACTTTCACAATTGGCTGTTGACTTATTTGTCACCACTTTTAGTCGATGAGCCAATAATGACAATGTAACTTATTGCGGACCCATTCCACTGAGTCAGCCAGCAACCAATGAACAGGTGTTGTTTGCTTGAAGACACATATATTCTTGGAGGCTAGCCTGCAAGTCAGTGAACCCACGAATTATTCCTGTCTTTACTAATTATGAAATTAAGGAAATTCTCATTAGTTAACTAATTAGCCAAATCTACAAGACATTTTGTATGGAAAAATTTATACTACATATTAAAAACCATTTTTTGACAAAATTGTGCGACAGTTTTTAGATATCTGCTCTCGTTTAGGAAAAAAATAATTATCGTGATAACTGGTTATAATAGCTTCATGTAAATGTTTGTAAGAATATTACAGTATCACGGGCTCAGTTTTTTCAACACTTGTTCTCAGAATCGAAGCGATATGGTGAGTATATACAAAATATGTTAGCAACATAAATTGAGAAAATATTCTTTAAACTGTTGACTTTGCTGCATGAAGCCTTAAAACGTGAAATCATACGATGGTGGTAAGACCACTCGCCCTACACCGAGGCGATCCACGGTCGATCCCCGGTGGGGGTCGGTCCCCGGATTTTCGCATGTAGGATTTGTGCCGGACGATCTCGCAGGCCGGTGGGTTTTCTCGGAGATCTCCCGTTTTCCCCGCCTCTTCATTCTGGCGCTTTTTCATCGTAGAACCTGATTTCACGGCATCCTTCGAGGTACGTAGACTGCCTACGAGATCCCATAAATACAATCTGCATTCAGGTGCGATAGCCTGTTCCTCTGGCATCATCCTCGTTCGATATTTATTTATTTATACCGATGGTTTGTTGGTTTGTTTGTACCTTAACGAGAAATTGAATTTCAAACAATTGCGAACAATTTTACCGTGAAAGTTTACATACGATAATTTTACCGACATTAATGTTCCGAGAAATTTGCACATCAAAGACATGATCAGAAATTAAAATCATTAAAAAAAATTTAACTAGCGTAACATTTTTATCCACAGAATTTCATTTTACGTTGTTACTCGTTGAAGTGACCTATCAATTAGCTCAAATGTTTCATGTTTTATTACTTCTGATAACAAATGTAGCGTTTGGCTTGCCTGGAAGCTTTAGGTGATTTGTACATTCTTATTGATTTAAACTATTCATTAAATATTCTCTACCAATAGAATTATTATTGTTGTGAATGTACCAACACAACATATTTACATATATATATATATATATATATATATATATATATATATATATATATATACACATATATACATACTTTATTCAGGAAATAATTGGTAATTTACCGCTTTATAAAATTTTATTTTGCCTAGTAATTTAAAAGGGCATTTTTGCCTTCTCAGAAGTCACGAGCTGTCACCTGTTGTGTAACTTTTGGCAATCCAATTTTCCCCTTTAATTTTTTTGTGCTTTTCTGTAAACTGGAATTTCATTTAACTATGTCGAAATTGCAAACGTTGAATAAGTAAACAAAAATATTAAAGTGAATCTCAGTTACTACTTGATTGATAACAGGAGACTCGATATAGATCGACGTCGCATTGTAATGCCACGGTCGTAGTGAATTGTCCGCGTATCGTTCCCGAGTTTTCCGGGAGAAACCATTTTACCCATCGCGGTGAAAATACATTCACCGCAGTGGAAGGGCGGGCCGGATATTTCATTTCTGATCTATTTCCTCTCTGGCTTGAACGATGGTATCCATGTTTACTGGCCGTCTCTCCAGCAGTGAAAGTTACGCCCTTTAGCTGCTTCATTGCAGAGCTGTTGTCGTGGTTTCGAGACGAAAATGCTATTAATCTACTACGTACGCTTAATGAGTAAATGTACTTATAAGGGCTCCCCGAATTCATTCTAAATTAGCGAAAATCATTTACTGAAAATTCGATCGCGTAAGTAATTACGAGTAGGCTATTCTAGCACTTACAGGTTATACAATTTCCCCATTTCCAGACAAAAGTTACCGTTTTAATATATGTATAACATGGTAACATCCAATGAACAGTTATTTAAATTGCAAATATAGCGAATGGATTACTATCTACCCAAAATAATGTAGGAAAACAATGGAAATAGAAAGAATTTTCTTCGGCTGCTAACATTTCCTGAAAATTCATAAATAATGATAATCTAATAAAATTAGCTAAATTAAATAAATAGTCTTACTTATTAAATTCGTTAATTATTCTTTTAAAATTAAAAAATATATGTTTGTTTATATATTTATTTATATAATAGACAGTATAAGCATAATAAAGGCAATATTGATGAAATAAATTGTTGGGCGATTTTTCACGTTCAAATGCTTTTGTTTTCCCGGCTGATTACATGATTATGCCGATTAATTGTGAATTACCCGTTCCCAGAACACTAATAATTGATATGAACTCCAAACAGCAACGGGTGTTTTTTAATCTTCTAAACGACCAGAAGCCGAGTGGCTTTATAGCCTTTTTCGAAATGCATGACCTGAAAATGAAACTGTCCTGATAAATGATACGCGTACGCAGTCAAACGTAACATCTGTTTTCAAAGGCTCGCGATTGTCAGGCTGTTATAGGTTTTTTAACAATAAATAATTCAAAGGTGGGAACGGTTTATTTTAATACATCAAACTGCACTCCCTTTGTAACTTGTCACTACCTTCAACGTTGCGTCAGGCTTAATGTTTTTTTACACCGAACATCTAGGAAGGAATAATCCCGCTAAGTGCCAGGTTAAATATTCATATCGTCTATTTCCTCTTTCAGTGACCTGTTTTTATATTTTCTTAGTGACACAATTTCTTTTTACTCCTGACCGATTTACAGAAGTAACATTGAAATACTACAAAAACATCAATTGAGTTCAGGGTTTTATTTTTAAAGTAACGGAACAATAAAATATAATCACAATCAATGCACTGAAATTCCAAAGAAGAACAAATTTTCTCTAACCCTAATGTTTTGAAACCATCAAAACTTCAAACTTTTAGTTTCATTTAATTTTCATTGCGCATGTATAATTTTACCTAAACAACTTTTAATAATGAAGCAAATAATTTCTGTTATAACACATGTAGACTAAGTTCTTTAAATGTTTCCTTAAAGTTAACGCTTACAATTCATTGTGACGATGAACCATCACAAGTGAATAATGCAGACAAAAGTTCAAATCGAAGAAACAGATTTTCCGCGGTGCTAGGAAAAAATTTCGGCTTAAAGAGAACACACGGGTCTTCGTATTTTGTCGGCGTAATACGATTACGAACGTGTAAAAATTCCAGAGGGTATAGTCGTTTTAAAATTAACTCCTGGCCTCGGGTTGTCTATTATCCTTCAGCCACAAGAAATTAATTCAATTGAATTAACAAGTTTAAAAGTAGTGCTTAATTCCACTGACATCTTGATGCACACAAACAATGAAAAAACACTTGTACAAAAATAAATGTGCAAACTATTCGTATAGTGAACTAGGACAATCACAGTTAAAATTTTTAATATTTTACACGTGTTTTATCAAAGCAACTATACATTTCGTTTAGTTAATGTGGTTTTTTGTGGCATGGTTAACGCAAGACTTCATTTTCTTCAACTAAAAACCACACTAACAACTTCATAAAAATATGAAGAAAAAAAACATATAAACATTAGTTTTGCTTAGCATAAGACTGTTAATTAAGGAGGAATATATTATAGAAACGAAACAATTACGTACACACAAACCCAAACACTCACAGACACAATCACAAAATGTTACTTGCAATTAAATCACTGGCGAGCTAGATGGAGAAAATGTTTACGAATAGAGCTTTTAAAGGTTGCGAGGGACTCTACCTACATGTGTCGCTGTACTGGTTTTGGCATTTGATGTCGTAAAAACAAATTTTTGATTCGATGGGACCATGTGTCATTCCGTCTAGTTGGACATTTTGAGACACTAATTTAAATTACGGGTACTTCAGCATAGCTACTACACTAAAAAAAAAAAAATACTTATTAGTCACCACAAAATATTTTGTCATAATGGACCTTACCAAAATTTTTTGTAGTGACCGCAAACATTTTTTTCTGTCCTCAATAAAATTTTGCAGTGACCACAAAAAAATTTTGTAACCACTGCAAAATTATTTTGTGTAACATTTTTAGTCGGTCCTATATCAAGATGCAACATATTTTAAACATTTTATGAAATTTAAGTATATGACTTTGTGACTATATTTGAACATGTCACTCAAATAAGGTGGAGTTTATTGCGTTATTGCTAAATACATGATTATTTCTCGTATTGATACTATTTCAGGTTGAATGTTATGAACGTATATTTCACTTTATCTTCCGTGATTAGATGACAGTTGTTTTGACACACATTTGACGTCTCCAAAACATTGGTAAACAAGGGAGTAACTCTAGGGGATCAATGGCGGATTAAAAAATACATTTTGGGGAAGGCTTAGGTGATTTTATGGATTGCAAAACAATACCAACCCCCTCAAAACTGTTGCAGACACACATCACAGAACAACACTTCAGCAAATGGGCATACTTCGGCATAATGTTGAACACGATTAAATTAATTAATTAAATCCGCCACTGTTGGGGATAAGAACACATGCTACCCGCTAGTACAGTTAGAAACCAACTGATAGTTAGATCCGATGTTTTATGACGAAAATAATTTTGCATCAACTTGTTTCAGTGTCTTATGTGCACACCTGCAGCTCTACTTCGTGGTTCATGACTGTATGGTTTTATAGGTCATTCAAATAATGTGAGAACTAAACTTTCAACCTTTGAAAAATATCACTAGCCGTCACTGCATATAATTCAACATTAACAATAGTTCCCTTACTGCATGTATGGTTGTCAGTGAAATAGCGCAATATAGTTTCGTGTATTTCGTGTATAAATACGACAGCACTGAAATAAAATCAATCAGAATCGAAATAATTTTATTTTATATAATTATTACACTTTTTAAAACAAACTATATAGATTCTCACTGACTGCATAATTTATCTTACGCGCGCAAACAGCAAGTGATGTGTCCAGAGAGGTTAGACATTCCCCGCCGTTAGTCGCTACGCGCGGAAAGATACGTATTTTGAATATGATGTTCGTGCCTCCCAAAATGGCTAAAAAAGGGTTTTCCATATTGCCGTATGGGAATATACCAACCCGAATCGAAAAATGCACAAATATAAGGACCCAGGGGCGTCGTAAACGGGCCGGACGGGGGCACGGAGGGGACACGTCCCCCCAAAAAATTTCGTAGTTTTTAAAATTTTTTTAATTAAAATTTCCTTCAGTTGTATATTAAATATTTTGATGCAGAAACTCTTTAAATAGCAGCATTTTTCACCAAATGCTTTTGACGCCGATGGAGCCCGCGGTGGACTTTAAACTATACGTCCCATACATAAAATGATATGGTCACCGCTTAGTCACACAGGAAAGTGAATTCTAGCTAATCTCTACGCGCCAGTTGAGAGGCTTGCACGTAGAGGTGGAACTGTATTACATAAGCCAGCCGGCGGTGACCTTGGCACTTAAAATCGATTTTGTGCCTCACACTCACAAACGCAAGGAGCCGCGGTGGTCGAACGGTCAGACCATTCGCCTCCCACCAAGGCAATCCGGGTTCGATTCCCGGCTGAGTCGGTCCCCGGAAATTTCGCATTTGGGATTCGTGTCGGACGATGCCGTTGGTCGGCGGGTTTTCTCGGGGTCTCCAGTTCTCCCCGTCCTTTCATTCCGTCGCTGCTACATGCACACCTCATGTCATCCCTCACCTGCGCTGAAGACCTCAATGTTGGCGCCGATCAAAATCTCTCACTCACTCACACAAACGCAGTCTATATACGGAGACGCCTTAACTCTCAGAGTCTTAGGGATCCACCCACAAATTACAATAGCTTGGTGTTGCAGTAACCATATTTTGACTGGCGCAGTCAAATGAGTGGCGCATATGATCAAAGACACGATGCCAGAACTAGGACCATAAGCTTTTATCGGAAATAATTTTGCTCCAGTGTGTTTCATTGGCCTAGAGCCAGTGATTTTTGGTGAAAAGAATTCTGCAACAATTTGTTTCAATGCCTTATGTGCACATATGTTTCTCTGATTCATGGTCAGTGATTGGACGTTTTTAATGTTCGATGTCTCGGGGTCCTACGCGCTAATCACGGACGTGTGGTGTCGCGGAAACATTGTTCTGGTTGGTGCAGTCAAATGAGCCACGCCTCTTTCCAATTATATTGTACCAATAACTACGATGCAATGTTGCGGGTGTGCACGTAAAGCATTGAAACAAGTTGTTGCAGAATTCTTTTCACCAATTTTCACTGGCTCTATTCATTGCCTTACGTGCACAGCTAATATTATGCTTCATGGTTATTGGCAGCGTGTCTTTGTGAACTAACGTTTCTTATTTGACTGTGTCAATCACAATAAAGTTACTACAACACCAGGTCTCTGTTATTCGCGGGTAGAACCCCAACACACAGACAAGATAGTAATACAGACGTGAAATCACGTGGTGGCTCATTTGATAAGGGCGAACCACGACGCTTATTAGCTGCCCGAGTTTGTTGATTCCAGCCCCGTGTATGTTTGGCTCCTGCATGTTACTGCAGGTTTCCTATTGGCCTGGCTGCCGACTAGCAGGGCAGCCAACTTACGCTGATTGGCAGTAGGCGTCTCCGCCATGTTGCTGGCCAGGGAAGCCATTTTCTGGCGTGTGTGACTGAGTTCTCTGTCCTACCGGCTATTTCACTTCTGTATTCCTAAATATTCTGTGCCCAAGGCATGTAGGTGTTACTAAAATCCAATCACTGTCAACGAAGCAGAACTGCTGATGTGAACGTAAGGCTCTGAAAAAAGTTGGTGCGAAGTTTTTTCACCAAAAGTCGACCATTCTACTGATATTCGACTGAGGCCAGTGCGTGTATAGGACTGAGAAGTCGAAGCTGCTGCCAGATGAATACGTGAAATACACATGCCTCTAGATTGCGCACTAAGACGTGATGGATATGAAGTAAACTTAAGAGTCTACTCAACTCCTGATGTATAAATTATTGGTTTGCAAGTTGTACTTTTTTTCCGAGTATAATTAGAAATTGTGTTCACGTAGAGCAAGTTTTATGTACATGTTACTTAACATTTTTTTTCGTTTTGCGTTACGTGTTAAATGCACACAATGATAATTTAGCGTGAAAATGTTATAGAACGTATGCCTTGGCTGGGCTGACCCGGTTGTTAGAGGCTGCAGCTGCTCCTCGAACTATGTATGAGCCTTTAGACGGAGATGGATTGCTGTCTCCGAAACACAGCTATTTGTTTTGTCACAAGGAGACCATTGAGTTCATCTGTGTTTCCATTGTTTTAACTGTCCACAGTTACTGTATTTTTCGTATTCATTCGTTTTCCTCAAGGTGTCTGTGTTTCTGCTGTGTCGTCTACAGCCAGCTTTTTTGTTGTTCGTTTTGTTATTGTTTTTGTCTGTTGTTTCTAACTTATTGGCAGAATTCCTTTTGTGGGATAATCGGAGATATTAATTTATTAATTTTTCCCCTCGGTTTGTTTGTTGGTATTGGGTGCACGTTTGCGTTCATTTATTTTCCTGTAACTTACTAACTGAATTCCTTGTAGAATTGTATATGTTTACCAATCTTTGCCAGTTGCAAACCGTCATTTTGTTTGTTTACATGTCTGTTTGAGTGTATTCTCTGGTTTTCTGCGACACGCCATTTGCCTATTTGCAGCAATGGCGTACGTCCAAAATGCTTATTTAGTTTGTAACTTTCCCCCATTGCAAGAATCGTTCAAAAATAACGTGAAAAAGTAATTTTTGCCTTTTTGAAGCGCTTAGTAATCATGCATTTAATTAGCAGACTACATTTTTAAAACGTCTACAAAACCAACACTATTTCATACAAATATAACATAGTGATTTTTCCCCACTTTGACTCTTAAAGTGTGTTTAACTCAGTTGTGATACATAGTGGGTTAACATTGTCTCTCCTCGTGAGCTTGAATTATTCCATCGTGTCATGAGCGGCAGCTATGGGCATGATAACACAGGCACGGGCAGACGAAGAGAATTGAACGTGTGTGGGCGTGTGTGTGGGAGAACGGGAGGGGAAAGTAAAAATTACGGTTCGTCAGGTGTGCATTGGTTATGCTGGTGCACGCGACTCCGAAAATCGATTATCGCGGGGACGGTCGAGCGCTCCGTTGACACGGTCGACTCGTCATCACAGTTTAACCAGAACCCTACGAAGCGCTCGTAGGAACACGATCCCGCCAGTAACACACTTGGATATATTAAACTCTGTCCAGGAGGGCTGACGAGAAAACGTATACAAAGATTCTATGCTGAGTTAGCACTTATTAAGCATACCTCAGGTGGTTGATGAAATCGTCGTGTGATCTTTTCATTATTCTTGGTCGGTTCACAAGTTGATTGAATACTGAAGTGATTTTGGTCGGCACTTACCATCTAGGTCTCGAGCGCTGGTGAGGGGTGACATGCAAGTGTGAAGCAGCGCCGGAATGAAGGAACGTGAGATATGGGAGATCCCCGAGAATACCCACAGACGAGCGGAATCGTCCGGCACGATTCACACATGCAAAATACGGGGACCTACCCCGCCGGGAATCGAACCCTGACCGTCTTGGTGGGAGGCGACTGCTCTAGCCACTGAAAAATGTACGTTAGTATGTATGTGTATATATGTATGTATGTATGTGTATATATATGTATGTATGTATGTGTGTATGTATGTATGTGTATATGTATGTATGTATGTATGTATATATGTATGTATGTATGTATGTATATATGTATATATGTATGTATATATGTATGTATGTATATATGTATGTATATATGTATGTATGTAAGTATGTATGTATGTACGTAGGTATGTACGTATGTATGTATGAGATCGATATAAACTCCGACACCGTTTGACAGTTCACCATTAAACTTGGCACGTACCTGTATTTTTTCCTGAAGAAGTTTTTAATGCTATCCACTTTACTCTAACTCGCCAACTTGCAACTAGATAGCGCTGCAGCGTATCAACTTCTATGCCGTTCAACCGATCGCCATAAAAATTGGTATACGTAGATATTAGAGTACGGAGAATATTTTCGAGATAGGTATACACTACGTTAAATGTAGATTTGTAACTAACTCATAGTGTCTTTCCTAGGATAGGTAGAGCAACGTCTTCCGTGTTCTCCTAGTTGAATATGTCATTCAATCATATTTAGGCGAATAATTTACACACATTCTGTTTACAAGTCATATAGTAAGTCTTCTCGCGGCGAACGACACAAAATGAATCAGCTACATACGAAAACAAAAAGTTTTTTTTGCAATAATCATTTATAATAACCTACCAGTCAAAATAAAACATATTTTCCAAAACGACAGTAATACTTTTAAAAACAAGCTCAAACTACTTCCAACGAACAACCCTTTTATTCCATAACCGAGTATAATAACATTAAAAGAAATAGTGATACACAGTGTTGGTTTTCTACTTGAAATCCAACAAGAAATGTATAATTTCTAAAATTTAAGCGCTTTGTATAAATGCTAAGTACGCATGCAGCATGTTAAAATATCGTTTTGAAAATGTATTGACATATATCAATACAAAATATGAAAAAAAAATAAATAAGAACGTCTATATTATTATTTAAAGGTTAAAATTTTACTATCACTCATCGAACTATTGTTCATATTCTGCAGAAACGTCGTGATCCGACTTAGCCTACAGTGTTAACCTATAGTGCATTTAGAGTAACAGTAAGTTAACATGCACTAAAATGTGTCAACACCGTAGTAAAATTATCCATTCTGATTGACGCGCAAACACTGAATTAACATGCAATGAACATTATCTGAACATTGTATAGAAAAATATTTTGGTAAAACAGTAGAGTACAGAAGAAATGGCCAGCACAAAAACATTAAAAGCTTGTATAGCCCTTAAAATGTTATATATAATAAATAATATACATACACATCTGGTATTCATGCGTTACCAATTTTGCGACTTGGTTCCTTGAAAAATTTAGGTAAGGTTATAGAATGCAAGTTATTTGTTAAAATAACCAAAAGTAAGAAGAATTAATGATATTCCGGGTGCATTTAACAATGACAGTATCTGCATCTGTGAAAAAAAAATTTTTCGAATATCTTTCACGTTCATTAAATAATAGGGTTGCTGGAACCTCCTGTGTGTCACGTGTTGCCTGCGTACAAGGCTCTAAGTTTTCTAAGACAATTATCTCAAAAACGATTCACTTGAGATTGTTGCGAAAATGCGACGTTTGTTTTTAATCGGAGCCTCCTGCTACAAACTGTGCCAATTAATATCGCAACAATGCAGTGGGTAAGGAATTTTGTGCAAAAAAACATTTTTTTTTCACGGATTGCAAATTATTTCACTAAACCGCAACAGGAAATTCATTATTTATTTATAATTGGTTTGTGTTATTTTTAAAAAAAATTTTCAGTGTAAATTTTCTATCGCGAATTTCTCTCTTCTAATCTGCGCCAGACAAAACATTTAGTTACGTATCTTTACCTCTTTTTTTACAATGAACTATAGCTATGCATGTTGCTATGTTTGTGTTTATTTATAACAATATATGTTTATGTATACATGTTTAATGTTGGTTTAAATATGAATACATGTATGTTTAAATATGTATTTTTGTATATGTATGTGTACATTTGTACTTCAGTCCGGACTACGGTCATAGAAGTACAGGTCAGGACACTCGCCTATCTACCAATGTATTTTGCTTGATCCCCTAGTTGTTTGGCTGCAGTTCGCCAAGTTGCCGAGAATGTTGTGCTTTATTGGCGCTGCAGTCAGGGCGGTCGAGCTCAAACTCCACCCACATTTTTCAGTGTTTACATTATAAAGTAAATAAATATTGCTGGAGCCATGATAGAGGATTGTGAGCGAAGGAAGTATTTCAGAAATTGATAAAGAATACGTTTTGATAAATTGTTTATCTTAGTGGGAGGGAAGTAGGTGGAGTTTGAGCCCAACCGCCCTGACTGCAGCGCCAATAAAGCACAGCATTCTAGATAACTTGGTGAACTACAGTCAAACAACAAGGGGGTCAGGTTTCCGGGCGAGTGTCCAGGCCTGTTTTTCTACGACTGTGGTCCGGACTAGGTGTGTTTATCACAGTTGAGTTCCAACCCGAGTTCGTGTCCTAACTTCCAAACCACGAGAACATTATTTAACCGAAAACGCCTGAAATAGGTTACAATTCTACCATACATTATACCAACAGTAGAACACGCATCGCAAACTTTGGTGAGAGACGTTTCAGAATTTCTGTGTCCATAAAATATTTTTCATTGTGACAGTTTACACTTATGACGTGCGTTATTAGTAGAGACAGTGGAAACTTGTGGGAAAAGTAGATTGTTTGCTAGACTGCAACTCACTGTGCATAACACTGAAGGTTCTGTATCAATATTGACTATCGTTTGTTTGATTCTTCGTTTCTCTGCTCAACGTGCTCAGTTAGAACTCTTCATGCTGAGCACAGATTTCGTGTGATTTATACCAAAACTGTTCACACGTGTCACAATTAAGGCCATGATAAACAACTTCTATTGCCTTTACGATGGTTATTACTTGAATCCTGAACAAGAGCAGATATCGAAAAAAAAAAAAAAAAAAAAAAAAAAAAAAAAAAAAAAAAAAAAAAAAAAAAAAAAAAAAAAAAAAAAAAAAAAAAAAAAAAAAAAAAAAAAAAAAAAAAAAAAAAAAAAAAAAAAAAAAAAAAAAAAAAAAAAAAAAAAAAAAAAAAAAAAAAAGTGTTCCTTAACTTATTTAAAAACAGTTAATGCAATGTAAAGTGCATTATTTTCAAGATAAAATACATCATGGTTTTCGCTAAATTTGATAATATGAAACATTATTATTGATTAACTAATTAGTCAAATATAAACAATTATTTTCTAGGAAAAATTAGACTACATAGTGAAAAGTATATTTAACAACAAACTGGGGAAAAGCTTTTCGAAATCATATCTCGTTTAAGAATGAAACATTATTATCTTAAAATTAGTAGAAATTATGGATAATGTCTTAAGGTGGTCATCTGAGTGATCATATTTTACGCGTTCGGAGCCTAGAAATGTGAATGCGGTAAGGACGAGACAGCACGACCATCACGCCTCATCCTAACCTCTATGATACATTTAGCGGTGATTCTTATCATTTTATGGCTTATTACTAAAGATAAATGTGCATTGTACGCCCTTATAGCTTTTAAAAGATTATGCAGCAAGATATACATACGTAAAAAAGACAGCAAAACTCACATTTTCACCTTTACGGCCGCTAGGAAATATACTTTAATCAGCAGTGTTGAACTTGAAATGGACGTGTAAAGTTCTTTAAACGCTAACGTTGAGGTCTGTCTGCACCATATTGTCACTACGACGTCAAGACGCACCAGGAGGACCAGATATGTTCACATATAACCGCGTCTTTTCTTCAGCTTCGCAATCGTTCTTAAGGCGGGACTGTCGACACATCTGAATCAAGATGCTATTTAACTACATTATAATTAATTTCATAATGTAACATTATAGAATCTCCCTTCTCGTCTAGAGTTATTATAGGCCATTCAAGATAAAGTGAGTACTGCATAAAGGTTTCTTCTAGCCTTTTTGCACTTATCTTTACTATTTTTAATATATATGAAAACTACCATGTAGGCCTAACAAAAAACCAGAGTAAATGTTCCAACACTATCAAAAGTTAGTATATATTGGACATTAAAACCTATTTTTAGTTAATTACAAGTTCTGCTGAGCGCTCAGTTCATAGTGAACAAGCTTTAACCTGTATTCTGTTGTGTAATATGTAGAACGTATCAGATATGAGTCGTCAGGTACATTAACGCTGGTGTTTTTGCGTGTATGGACATTCTGTTTTCTCCTTTGTTCAGATATTATGTGCCCAATGAAAGCGTGTCGTCGGCTTCATCGTGCGACGTCCCGATTAGTGGCGAAATGTCATTTTGTCGACCTTCACAAGTTAAATCGTGTAGAAGATGTAATTTCGGTAATCGATGACTATAGTCCGTAGCAACAAGTACGTCGCGAATATAAACTACATTTGACCGAAAAAAATCAAAGTACTATTAGGCCTACATATTTTCAAGTAGCGACTAAGGAGCGTACATGCACCTGCGACTCGTAGTTGACACACCCAGTATATCGTGGCATATAGTTCCTAATGTAACGCGTGAGAATATATAGTGAGGCGCCTGAACTCTGAAGAACGTAATCATCTTCTCATCCTAAGTTGCATGCGAATATTTTTATAAAGCTTATTACTGGCGAACTTGTATAGTTTCTTTTAAAAGCCATAACTAGAGATGATGGTTTATTTCGGGAAAACTTGATTGTTCGCTGAGTTTCGACGTACGTTAAACTTATGAAAAGATTACTGGTTTTCGCTTGTACGCGGGCTGTTACCCTATTTTGCTTAGCCAATAAGAATTCAGCAATTGTAATATTTGAGGTCTATTATTGGTCTGCAGACAGCTACGCCGTGTCAGAAGTACATCAGCCAATCATACATGTCACAAGAAAATACAGTGTTTTAAAGGGTATGTTGGCACAAAAAAATTTCGCGATAAACCATCATCTCTACTGATGGTATATCGCGAAAACGATCTATGCCAATATACCCTTGAAATCGCTGTGGTTAACTACAACACATATGATTGGCTGATGTACGTCTGACATAACATAGCTCTCTGTGGACCAATACATCAAATACTGCAATAACTAGATTCTTGGGGCTGCGGTGGCCGAAAGGTCAGACCATTCGTCTCCCACCAAGGCGATCCCGGTGGGGTGGGACCCCGGATTTTCACATGTGGGAATCTTGCCGTACGATGCCGTTGGTCGGCGGGTTTTCTTGGGGATATCCCATTTCCCCCGCCCTTTCATTCCGGCTGCACACTCACCTCATGCCACCCCTCACCGGCGCTAAAAACCTCGATGTCAAGCGCTGACCAAAATCTATCACTCAACTACATTCTTATTGGCTCAGTCAAATAGGGTAACAAGCTAAAGCTAGTAATATTCTGGTAAGCTGAATGTACGTTGAAACAATCAAGTTTTCCCGCTATAAACCATCAGCTCTAAGCATATCAAAACGCACTGGTGACTGAGGCGAGTGGGGTCGGCCACGGGGCGAGGGGAGTCGATACATCTCGAGCAGAGGGAGTTGTGCAGTAAACACGTGCGCGCCCCGGGACTGCTCGAGATTTAACGCGGACAGGCGGAGATATACGGTGAAATAAAACCCTCGGCCGGGCGAAAAGAGAAAATGTCGCCGCCGAGACGGGGCAACTGGCAAGCAGTGTTATTGAAACATAAAGCGGACATTTATGCGGGGATTGAAATTTATGTCACCTTGCTGAGAATTTTGAGTAAAACTGGGATTTATAACTGGAATATAGCATAATTCAGGCATGAGCTACTGTGATGCAAATACTTATTTTCTTTAAGGGTCTTAGCGAAATAATGTTTTCCGTTATTTTAAAACTATTCTGTGGTAAAAATTCAGCCTGTAAGATGTAAAAGAATAATAAAAGTGCAAGTGAAAAATTTTGGAAGTACGTAATTTCAATGCTATGTCGCCAAAAAAAAAAAAAGTGAAAAAAGGGAATCAAAATAAGACGAAAATCGAATTGATGCTGTTTACACATACATAAATGATAAATGCTAAAAAAATATCATGAAACACTGTCAAGACACGGAAATTACAAAACGGACAAAATTTTAAGTTCAAACAAGAGCAAAGCGAGAAAAAACCCAGAGAAAACTAAGACAGGACAGAACAATAACAAACACACACACAAAAAAAGATTACTCAAGAGTGACGTTAAAGACTCAAGAGAAGACGAAACAACTATGAAAACACAGCAGACCACATGAATATTCATCAGATGATCTTCTCACAAACAAACGTCCATTTAATTTAATGGTTAAAAGTATAGCAGAATCGTAACGGGACAAAGTAAACTCTTAAAGCTCTGAAATTCTTGATCTTATTCGTGTCAACTAACATGCAGTCTATTTTATGAATAACATTGCTGCTTAAATTTGAGACATGTATAGTTCAGCACTTTCCAAGTCACGGACATGCGACAGTATGATACGCTTTACAGCGCTAGTTTCAGAACAATCGATACCCGGGGATATCTGAACAGAATATTCTCTGACTGTAATAAAAGTGTAAAACAAATGTGTTATGGAAATAGCTGTTGTAACTGTGGTCGGAATAGCTCTCGTAAACTCGGACAACAAGCGAAATATAGGAAGACAAAATAACTGAAGCAGTATGTCAACAATTGCATTTGCGACCGAGCTTACAAGCGCTGCCCTGCCATGCAGAGAACTTTACCAAGGGTACAATTTCATCAGCCATTTGTAGTAACTGTATAATTCTCTCCCAGAATACTCAGTCGGAGTGGCTCCAATAGTGTGTCTACAAACAAGCAGCCTTTAACGACGAACTAACAAATTACTACGCACACGTAGTTCAGTGACGATGAATTATCGTTTCCTTTAATTTATTCAGCTCATGTTGAAGACCTGTTCCAACGTGACGTGTTTTGAAATATTCTATAACCCATTTATTATAAAATATGGCCAACGATTCTTTCAAATGACATTCGTTTCTTTGTATGCGTTCAAATTAAACACTAGTAACTATTTGGTTTCTATATTTGAGAGACGTGTAATCAGTATCTCTAGGAGGTGACAGATTCTCAATGTCGTGCGATACACATCCGTCGATATAGCAACAACTTATTGTTTAATTTTCCTATTAATGTAATGGTAATTGTTTCATAAATGTATAGTCCCGTCTCACATTCCGTATTCGTTTTCATCAGTGGAACATTTATGCATCTGTGGAACATTTATTCATCTGTGGAACATTTATTTCTTGGACCATACATATACGGAATACACATACATGTGCTTGGATGCACATACTTACATCTATGTATAGGCAGTTCGGGATAAAGTGAGCACTTAAAATAGCCCTCGTAAAGTTCTATTTCCAGCCTATTCGTATCTTTCCGCGCGTAACGGCTGATGCCGGGAAATATCTAACCTCTCCGGACACGTCACTTTATGTTTGTGCGTACAAGATAAATTGTGCAATTGGTAAGTACCTACATAGTTTGATAGAAAAAAAGTTTCTTGCTTATATAAAATACAATCATGTCGATTTCGGTTGATTTTGTTTCAGTAAGATTGTTGCATTTAAATAGGAAAATAAACGAGACTACATTACGTAATTTCGCTGGCAACTATTCAAGCAGTAAGGGGACTATAGTTAATTTAGAATTATATGCAGTAACGGCTAGTGATATTTTTAATAGGTTAAATTTTTAGTGCTCACTTTATCCCGAACGACCTATATACATTCAACGTGTCTACAGACTACCGGTGAAAATTTTTTTTTGCACATTTGTAAGGGTAGAAAGGGCACATGCATGATTTAAAATGTAAAATATTTTATTAAGATACGTATGTACTGTAGTGCTTTCTTGTACCACAAAACAGAGATCATAGCGAATCTAAGCAACCCAATAAAGTATTTAGTTCTAATTACAATACAAAGTGAATTTTAGGCTTATAAATCAAGGTGACACTTCATGAACTTGCTTATAATTCATCATTCTAAACATTACTTTTCCTCCAGTTTGATAGCGACAAAGACAGCGATTACTACAGTATTTTACCCATTATCTTGGCTCTCCATCTGAAACAATCAATATTTTTCATTTGTATTCTGTTGTCAGTGCAGGCATGTATCGACATTTGTCTGTTTTGATTTTAATCCTTTCACTATCTAAAATTTCCATATCGCAGTCTGTCAGCACTATTCAATTTTAGTTTTTTCTTTATGATCACTGTTTTCACTCAACTTAATTTTTCTTTTTCTTCACAGTTAAAGTATCAGTTTAGCAAAATAATCATAGTTTTAGTTTCGAAAAAAATTTCGCACTTTTATAGAAGTGTGTGTTGAGTAAGGAAAACAAAACTTTGACTCAAACTGGAGTACCAAACATTGTCGTATTAGAATTCTCTTGAAAGAGAAGACATAACTGTAGCTTGGCTCTTGTTGGGAGTTGTTGCTTGCGCAATTTAAGTGTGCACGAATTTGTGGCAAAGTGTTGTCGGAACGACAATTCCCTCAGTGTGACCGCCTGGTGAAAGTATTTTGCGCGTTCGAATCTAGCAGTGTGGAATACAAAGGGTGATACAATACGTGCATACGGCTCACTCTAGACTCTAGGGGCAAGTAAGTCACCTAACAGACGTGCAGTCTACCCACCGATATATACACTGTAAAAATGTATTTGTAAACTTACCATGCTTCTGTACACAAGTGGTACGAAAGTAGGTGTGATAGAATTGTTACTTACACATGAATGGTAGTGTTCCTACAATATTTTAGGAAACAGTTAATGTATACTCGTTTTACTAAACTCGTATAGTAACAAAACTCAACATTTCCTCTATTTCCAAGCTGACATATGGTAAAGGAAGTTTTTTACAGTGCGTATTCTCTAAGAGACGTTCAGTGGTAAACCTATAATTTTATGACGATGCATTGCAGTTAAGGCTCGGCATCAGTCGCCACATTGAATAATTTTATTTTTCGCACGCATGAAAATCTGAGAAGAAAAATGTGAAATTTGTTGCTATAATATCAATTCGATTAACCTTGCGCTACAATAAGAGCATCGCAGTTGAACTTTTAACCTATATTTAAGCCGTAATCAGTCGAACAAACTAAGAATATAAAAAAAATTGCTCGACTAATTACGACTTAAATATACGTTAAAAGATCAACTGCGATGCTTTTACTGTAGTGCAAGGTAAATATCATTTATATTATAGTAACACATTGTAAAGTTTTCTTCTCAGAATTTCATGCGAGCGAAAAATAAAATAATTCAGTATGGCTACTGATACCTAGCCTTGAGTGTCTTGTACAAGCCTATCAGTGACGACGTGGTGCTCAGCACTGACTCCACTGAAAAATTGATTTTTAAATTTGCCACCCTGATGTCTAGGCGCGTTAAGAAAGTAGTTATAGTAAAATTATTTTCCACACATAACTGGTAACGTTACTATACATCTTACAGAGTGAGTGAGCAAGATATTTTGTTAGCAGCGCTTCATATCTTTAGTGCTGGTGAAGGGTTATATGAGGTGCGTATGGAGCAGCGCCGTAATGAAGGAGTGGGCAAAATGAGAGATCCCCGATAAAAAGCCGCCAACCGACGGCTTCGTCAGGCACGATTCCAGCATGCGAAATTCCGGGGACCGACCGCGCCGTTAATCGTACCCGGTTCGCATAGGCGCTACTCCATACTCACCTCATGTCACTCCTCACAAGCGCTAAATACCTCGATGTTAAGTGTTGACCAAAATATCTCACTCTCACTGACATGAGAAAAAATCGACAAAAATACTAACATACACGCGCGTAAATTTCAATGAATACTAAAACCGAGCTGTTATCACTCACGCAAGGTGAGTAGTTTCAGAATATGTTATATCGGTCGTAGATGCTTACATCGCCTGGCGGCCCGGGCACGTGAAACTACATTTATAGAGACGTTATTGTGGGAAGACTGAGGCAAGATACAGAGTCGTCGTTACGGAGAAGACTGAGGCAAGGTATAGAGTCGTTATTGCGGAGAATACTGAGGCAAGATATACAGGCGTCGTTGCGGAGAAGACTGAGGCAAGGTATAGAGTCGTTATTGCGGATAATACTGAGGCAAGATATAGAGTCGTCGTTACGGAAAAGTCTGAGGCAAGATATAGAGTCGTCGTTACGGAGAATACTGAGGCAAGATATAGAGTCGTTATTCCGGAGAATACTGAGGCAAGATATAGAGTCGTTATTGCGGAGAATGCTGAGGCAATATATAGAGCCGTTGTTAAGGAGAACACTGAGGCAAGATATAGAGTCGTTATTGCGGAGAATACTAAGGCAAGGTATGGAATCGTTATTGCGGATAATACTGAGGCAAGATATAGAGTCGTCGTTACGGAAAAGTCTGAGGCAGGGTATAGAGTCGTTATTGCGGAGAAGACTGAGGCAAGATATAGAGTCGTCGTTACGGAGAATACTGAGGCAAGGTATAGAGTCGTAATTGCGGATAATACTGAGGCAAGATATAGAGTCGTTATTGCGGAGAATGCTGAGGCAATATAGTCATCTGTGTAGAGAAAGCTGAGGCAAGATAATTACAGGGACGTCTTTGAGGAGAAAACCCGAGGCAAAATGAACGTTTCGGTCTTGAAGACGATGAAGCAAGTGATGTCATAGCATGAGTCTGCCTTAGTATCTGCGTGCTACGTGCCTCCAGAGTACTAAACGTACACATCAAATTTAAAGCATTGTGAACGTCCGATGTAGTTCGTATTTGGAGGGACAAGTATGTCCAGTGACAGATATGCCAATCACCTGTTTAAATCGTGGTTCAAGGATCCTCCTCCGTAAAATTTTTGATTTCAATGTGCAATAAGAGAACTAATTAAACTATTTTTATTTATAAAATTTGAATATACCGCTTTTAGAAATATTTATATTTGTCGTTTTTAAAGTAAAAAAAATTATGTAAAAATATAATTCATTTTGTACGGGGGGGGGGGGGAAGGGACGATCCTAACTAAATATATTTTTTTCCGAGGAGGGGGAGTCCCCCTAGTCGCACCACCAGGCACCACCAATGAATGAAACCATGATTTTATATCTGTTAATTATAGTCTATGTCCTACTACGACTCGATTTATTTTAATTTTTGGTCATGAAACCTATACCTAATCGATACGAATTATATTTTTTCTTAAAAATTGTTAATTTCCCAAAATTTCAGTAATCGTTATTAACATACGAACCTTTAAATACAATTTTCTGTAAAAATGATGTCGAAGTATTGTGATTAGTTTCCAAAAGAATATAACGCAGAAACTGTTAATGTTGCCGCGAGCAAAAGGGTTTCTTTAGGCTGGGTTACAATATACATTAGCATTTACACAGTATTAAACACAAGAGTTACTCTTCGTCTACTTAAGTAACACTCGCTACAATTCTAGATGAACTCATAAACGAGGCAAGTTTTAGTATTAAGAAAAGTTAAATTTGGTTCGAACACAAATGAAGTATAAATGTTTGGCCAATGAGAAGCCCTGAGATACTAAATTCGCAGAGAATATAGACCTTGTGTTGTATCTGGTCGTACGGAATATTTAAACTGTCGTATCTTTGAATACGAAAGGAGAAAATGTTGCAGTGTTTGAAGTGAAATAACTGGCACAGTAGAAACTGGAGAAAAAAACTCCTTAAAACCTTTTTTTGTGGGGGCATTTATAACGCTACAGTAATATTTGAAAATGAAAACATAGGGTTTACTTGCTTTTCAACGATGCCAAATGTATCAATACAGATTTATTCACATCTATACAACAGCCAGTGTACGTATCTCTTGTTACTAAGTGGGTCGCCAGACCATTCGCCTCCCACCAAGGCGATCTGGGTTCGATTCCCGGCGGTTTCGGTCCGCAGATTTTCGCATTTGGGAATCTTGCCGGACAATGCCGTTGGTCGGAGGGTTTTCTCTGGGATCTCCTGTTTCCCCCGCCCTTTCATTCCGGTCTGCTCCATACTCACCTCATGTCACCCCTTACCAGCGCTAAAGACCTCGATGTTAAGCACTGACCAAAATCACTCTCTCTTATAACTAAGGTTATTACCATTGTAGCAAGTCCTAGATACTTGGGTTTGTGAAATTCTTAACACAATAGTGTATGTATGTGTTGAGTTAAAACATCAGAAATTTAATGAGTAGGGTAGATGAAGCCGCAAATTATCGTCTTGAAACTTCCCTCCCTCTGCGTTCTTCCACCATCCTTTTCCACCACAACACCAAGCAGGCTTTTCGGAGGCGCCGAGCGTATTGCTTTCACGTGCATACATTCCCCGCGGAGTAGAATATTGTCCCCTGCCACTCTCCTGCCCCACCTGCACAGTTGTTATGTTTGCCTGGTCTATACAAGCGGTCTTTCCCCGCAACAGACTGCCTGCTGCACCGTCCCGTTGCAGCGCCTGCCTGTTTGCCTTTTCTGAATAATGCATGCCAGCTTCGCCCCTGGCAGTGGGGGGGGGGGGGGGACGAGAACTTACTTTCGCTCAGTTGGCAGCAAACACACGCAGCCGACTGTCTGTCCCTGTCGCACGCTCTGCACACACACTGCGTCTCTCCCTCTTCTATTTTCTCTCTCTCTCTCTCTTTCACCTCTCCCGGCGTTTTCGCTCGGATTCATAAATTCCCGCGACAAGACATTTTCTTTGCTTGTCCTACTTCGCTCCGCGTCCTCCCTCCCTTCGCAAACAAACCCTTCTTCCCGCTTCCACACACCACCTTCCTTTTTGCTCACCTGTAGGTTCCATAGAACATTTTCCCCCCGCAATTTTATCTCTCCCTTTATGCAGCGTAGGCCCTATTAAAATCCTAGTAAATGAACGCGCCTTAAAAAATTCTGCGTTTTATCACCACACTGTTTACCCAAGCACAAAACAGGTAAAAATTTAATTGAGATTTTAAAAATTGTAACATCTTTAGTATGTTTATAGTACAGTCCGGTTCTTCAGAGAGGAAATAGTTCGGCTAGAAAAGACTGTGCTAAATACTATAGTTAGAAATGATGGGCAAACACCAGAATCTTTTCTACAAGATTATTCTCCAGATGAGTGTAACGTCTTGCTCCTTGTCATATTGGCCGATGGTTTTGCGCTATCATGTTGCTGTCGACAAACAAACCACAGACGTTCTGTCGTAGCGCATTGACGCAGTCGAAAGGTAATCACCGGTAACGAAATAAAGAAGGTCGGCAATGAAAATAATACACTGAAGCATAGCAAAGCAGCCAACTTTCCCTCGATAAATAACCATACTTAACTACGTTTCGTTGTATTCATTTTATAAACTTCACCGAGTTGGGGTCGTCAAATTAAGGAAACTACCTCTTATTGTGTTCTAATACGCTTCCGTTCTTTCTAACCACTTTGGTCTGTTCTGTATTTGTCTTGATTGTTCTGGCGTAACTTCCCATTTGTCTACTTTACGTAAAATCTGAAGGTGTCTTTTTTTAGGATGTCGGTTCACCTTATGTTTGCACTTTTGAGGTCCTATCGAATTTCATTCAGCCAAGGTGTTGAGTCTTTAGCCAGGCTATATAATATTTTTTTTTCAGTAGATTTTATCGTAATCTGTTAAGATGACAAAAATTATTTAATTCTCCTTTTCTTAGTGTCCATATCGATGTTTGAGAACTCTACTTTTGTATTGTATCCTGTAATCATCTTCAGTCTGTGTTGGTATGTACATATATTTGTACATATGTATGTGTGTATGTATGTACGTATGTGTGTATGTATGCACACACACACACACACACATATATATATATATATATATAGAGAGAGAGAGAGAGTGAGTGTCTCTTTTTAACCTATACTATTCGTCCGATGAGGCAGGAACTATACGGGGCAGGGTGGAGAATGGGATACTTACAAAATTTACTAAAAAAAAAAAAAAAAAAAAAAAAAAAAAAAAAAAAAAAAAAAAAAAAAAAAAAAAAAAAAAAAAAAAAAAAAAAAAAAAAATGTTTTCTATAAATGTTTCTAAAAACAGCAAAATAATAAACTTAACATAATTTTCCACCATTTAGAACAATAATTTTTGGTTTTAAAATATGATTTAAAAATGAGTTAACCTTATCGTAATTTAATACCTTTAATTATATCAGTATTGGTTTTATTACTTATATGATATTTTAGTCCCAAAAATGTTTTTATTAGAAACTTTGAACAATTTTTTTTAATGTTTTGGAGAAATTAATTAAAAAAAAACATATTGACAATAGTAATATTTTTACGAATTACGTAAGATAATTTGGAGTTGTGAGATTGAAGTTTGCACAACTCAAGCTTCAAACCCACTTGAACGAATTCGCGGGCAATAGTGCAGGTCATCTGATAGCGCCAAAACCTTTCCCTTCCGCGTACATGTTTCCACTTTAAAATGAGCGTATTTGTAGGAATTCCCATTTTCGCTGTCATAAGTCCCGTGAAAGTAGGCTTCAGAAATTAGTGGAGGACCTAAATGGATAAATACACATGTGTAACATTCTTTCAATGCTATTCTTCAGCAGATATACACATATGCTTAATCAATTTTTTAATTTTTACTTCCGTCTATAGTATCTTCGCACAGCGCTCGCTGACCCAAGCAGGTGGAAAATTTAAGAAGTGACCTAAATCTCACCACTTCACTTCTGGAATGTTGTTACTATGGTTCGGCACAGAAAATTGTTTTCTTCTGCTGTTTTCATGTCGTCAAGTGTGATGTACACAACGTGTTTCTGTAACATGCCTAGAGATGTCTATTACTGTCGTTTTTCGCTTAACAATTTTACAGTTGGAATATGTTTTGCCTTGACGTTAAATAAAAACGATTTACTTTAGATGTAGTATTTATCGCGTAGGTCAATGCAGTGTTCATTACCTATGTTTTACAATATTGACACAGCGATATACATGGACTAAGTTGAACTCATATCGTGGAATATTTGATCTACTTTTTAGCGGGCTTCTTTTATCTTTGGTTTATTTTGAGTTCTCAATTTTTTCATGTACTATGTCAAAATGTTAAGTTGGCAGTCATCGCAAATGTAAATTGCTTCTGACTATAAAAGCAAACACTAAGTATTCCAAAGTAACTGTAGATTTAAAGCTACGTTGACTTTCGAGACAAACTCGCATGACATATAAGCTCAGTCAATGTTATAATTGACTAGTACTTCGGTAAGTGGAGTTCTAAGTTTTTGTATTTCGAAAAGATTCATCTCAAGTTATTTCTATACCAACGATTTTGTCGTGGAAATATTTTTGCACAATTTTCTTTTAATGCCTTTAGTGAACATCGGTAGCTCTGGTTTTTAGTTATTGACAACGTGTCTTTATTCATACATGTCCCTCATTTGACTGCACCGATCAGAATACGGTAACCATGCAACATTAGTCTGTGATTTTAAACTACAACCCAAGTCAAGCGAGAGTTAAAATATCCAAACTGAAAAATGAAGCAGAGCTGCAGATATACACACAATGTATTGAGACCAAATGGCGCAAAAGTCTTTTCGTCATAAAATCTTAGCTATATATATTTCATTTTCCATCATTAGCTAATGACCTCTGTTATACAACGCGATTTGACTGGGAAGTTTGGTTCACATTTATGCATTATCTAGAGTGGTTTTAAGTGAAGTAATTTACACATTTATAACAGTGGATTAATTTCGCTCCAAGGCCATCAGAGCTATGACAACTTATAAAGAAAACTAATACCTCACTGAATACGCCAGAAGTAGGCGTTCTACAATTTTACTACTAATACAAAATGACATTAGTTAAATAATTAAATATCATATTTACAGTACATAACGCATGTAAATGTAGTGCATCACTGAAGTAAATAACTGAAACATCACTATGCTTGACATGATGCCTACCAACTCAAGAAATATATAAATTGTGCTTTAATTAGCTGGTACTCTCTAAAGTTGACACTCGGTCAAATTTTTTCCCTTTACATTAAAGAATAAAATATGTTTTAAGCTGTTTCGTTCGCAGTAAATGAAACACATATTTGTTGTTAATCATTTCTTTCGAATATGTTCTTTGAGAACGATTTTAATTTTCTTTGTAAAACATGACTTTTTTTCCATCGTAAATTTGTTTAAAAAAAATTACTATCTCTACCATAGCGATTACACCTGAGCTGTTTTATATATGATAATTTTTGTTACCTTTTTCTGTAAACAGAGAATATATTTTGGGAAAAGCTATTTAACAGTATTTGGTATTTAAGTACAAGTGTACTTGCTACTACAAAATTTGTGTTGCGGCAAAGTTTGTTTGAGCGCAGTTATGTATAACTTCAGGCACCGATCTTTGTCGAAAGAATTTTGCACCATCATGTTTAAATTTCGTGTGCGCACATTTGCAGCTCTGCTTAGCTGTCAGCATCTAGAGTATCTACTAACTAATTACATGAGATGTGGTGTCGCATTAACGCTGTTCTGATTGGAACAGTCAAATGGGAGATGCCTCTGGAACACATGCTTCCTTCCTATAACCACGAAGTAGACCTGCAGACGTGAGTGTAAAGCATTGCAACAAGTTGTAAAATTATTTTCACCAAGCATCGGTACCTCGAGGTATAAGAGGGAACCTGTTGTGTTATTATTTAGTTACAGGATAGACTCTAATGCCCTGTACATACTCGAGTACTATTTAAAATTCAATTGGTAGAGACCTGACAAATTCGCGCATTCAATGTCCTACATGTTAGAATGCACCATTCTGTGCAATCTCAAGCCCCGACCATTTGTCCACTAGCTTCTTCTCCAAGGAACAGTGTACAATGAACGAGTATATTGGACTTGAATGTGCATAGGACAATGGATTCTAGCTTGTAGTTCATTGAATCCGCGAAATTTTCCTGGCTCTAGCGATTGCATTTAGGCACAAGCTAGAATTCCAACAACTGTATGTTTGTGTCACAATCGTAAATGGCCTTCGACATATTTGACATCTCCGTGAAGTCTCTGAACCAATAATAAAAATTTTACTACTACAGACATATATCACTTTTAACAGCAAGCAGCTAGTGAGCATCTGTTGTCTGCTTCAGTTCACACATATTCTTGCAGGCTAGCCTACAGGTCCAGTGAACCCGCGAATTTTTTCCCGTCTCTAAATATAAGGTATTTGGATGCACTAAAGCACACGGGGGTAGCATAAGGTCTGAACGAGGGCGAGGGGAGTGAAGCCAAGAAGGGGGAGAGGTAGCCACCAAATTTGCCAGCCGTCATACGGCTTTAACATCAAAAGTACACATCAGACAGGCATTTCTTATGGTAAATTAATGTATTATGCTCTTTAATTGATGTTTTAGGTTGAAAACTCTATATTTTAACCCTGTTTACTCCTAACTAATATTTCTTCAATTTTTTAATTAGTCGGCCATATTGATACCAGCCACGTCAAGCGTTTGTTTGGTTCCCAATCCCGGCGACATGCTCCATCTGGACCCTTCTAATATCTTTGCTAAGGCGCTAGCTAACTCCGGCGCCAGATGTAAGCGACGTTTTCCTAGCTTCCACCTGTGACGTCACAAGCGTGACCTACCTGCACGTTTACGTGGAATGTCTTCTGCGACGGCTTTTACGATAATGCAACAGTACAATGGTTAGAGATGATGGTTTATCGCAGGAAAACTTGACTGTTTGATGGGTTTCAACTTACGTTCAGCTTTTGAAAAGATTACTGGCTTTAGCTTGTACATAGAGTTGTTACCCTATTTAACTTAGCCAATAAATCCCGCTATTGTAAAATGTGATGCCTGTTTTTAGTGAACAAACAACTATGTTGCGTCAGACGTGTAATCCAACCACACATATTGCAAGAAACTACAGCGGTTTGAAGTTTATGTTGACACAACAAATTTTCGCGATGTACCGTCATATCTATCAATAGTGCGAAGCTGCTACAGTGATCTGCGATTTGCGATCGCCGCATGCGAAATGTTGCCGCTCAATTTTACAACACTAAGACAGCGGTGGGGTGTTTCATACCTTCAGTCGCTTTCGGCAAAAAATGGAAGTTAAATGAGACAAATGCGGGCCTAAATTGTCTTGTTGTTATTAATTGTTAAGGACGTTTGTCCCATAAAAATTCATTATTTTACATTTGTGCCGAAAACTGTTCAACTTTTATACGCCAGATAACATGGCATTACCCCTAATAAAATTTTAAGGCCCGAAATACTTTTTTGCATACTCACTCATAAAAAACATAAAGTAGCCGTTACGATGTAGCCAACATTTAAAAAAAAATTACTTGCAGAAACAAGATAATTCATATTGATGCTAAATGCTATGAGTTATCTCAACATACCTTCCGTCTTTAAAATAATGAGACGCTCTGACTGCGTCTCATGCTAGTCAACTTGTCCCGATCGCAACATGTTCAAGAGAATACACAGTATTTACGTTGCCCGATGTTTAAAACCTCAGAGGTCGTCATCAATTGATTTCTACGCTTTTTTCGAAGCCAATATTGATAAAAATACTCAATGACAATCCTAGATAATGGTATTTGCCATCTTTATAAGTAAATATTTATCCAGAATTACTAATACGGTACGCGTGATCTCTTGCACCGCAGTTAAATGCATGAGGTTCCGGCGTCAGAGATTGTGCCTCAGAAGTTCGTAACACTGGAAACAATTTTGTTTAAAACGTTGGCTGACACTATTGTCTAGGATTGTTATTGTTTACTTTTCGCAAATTGGCTTCAAGAAACCTACAGTTACAGATTAATGATTTTAGCGTTGAATTATGTACCACGTCCTCTTAAGCTGAGTAAGGGGACGCTGCTATTTACCTGCAAAAAGTCCCGTCATCGATGACTGCACTGGTATGGGGCCGGTGTGCCTCCCGGCCTATTCTGGCGGGCAGCGAGGCGATGATCGCCGTCAACGTCTCCTGCTGGGCCGTCAGTGGGTTCCGGAATCGGCTGCAACTTGGCTTCATGAATTTCGGCGAAAGACTGTGTGCTCAAATTGGTGGCCAGACCTCCCTGGGACCACGTTGGAGTGACGTCATAGTTAGCAGTTTGTGATTGGCTCCCTACTATTCCTGCACCTGGTGGTGCCTTCATGACGGAAGACGGCGAGTATTTAAATCATTCATTTGAAGGACACACGCACGCACCGATTCAAAATACTTTAGTATAATTGGACGCTTTTATAAACCTAAAACGATAATTTACCCCTCCTCAAATTCAGTGTTTCGTGTGGGAAGAGGGCTTAGGTGAAATGGAAAATATAAATACCGGCGTAGAGCCCACATCGGAAAGATTTGGCTCTCGTCGGGGAAAAGGACACTATGCTACACCAAGTTAGCCTAAGTATTTACATTATTTGGCCCTTCAGGCAAAAGGTTTACGTGCGAGGGAACAACGTAGATATACAAATGGAAATAAGGGTAGCACTGTTAGATTTTCTTTCTTTCTTTTTTGACGATACTTTTTAATGACAAGTTTCGCCCTTTCGGCAATAAATGAGAGTAAATTGTTATCATAATTAGAGATGATGGTTTATCGCGGGAAAACTTGACTGTTTGCTAGATTTCAACGTACGTTCAGCTTACCAGAAGATTACTGGTTTTAGCTTGTACGTGGACCTGTTACCCTATATGACCGAGCCAATAATAATCCTGATGATGTAATACTTTATGCCTGTTATTGGGCGGCAGACAGCTACGTTCTGGCACGAAACTACAGTGTTTTCAAGGGTATGTTGGCACAAAACATTTTCGCGATACACCATCATCTCTAATCATAATGTTTGTAAATTAAAATGTTTGTCGCAAACTTATATGCACTTTGTATTGAGCAATACATATGTTGTTGGAATATATTAAATATATTGTTTTTATAAGTATCAACCCCGTATATTTTCACACACTTATGATCTCTCTCTCGGTTTGTAATGTATGACCCAAAAGTTCTCTGCAATTAGTAGAGGCATGAGCATTTCGTGTATTCATCTGGCAACAGCCTAGACTTCTCAGACCTATACACACACTGGTCAAAGTCTATCCATTCGCTTCTAACCGTAACACGTGTTACCACCACGACTTGTTTCCTTATTTATCACTGGCTTGCAGTCGTCAAAGACGTGTTAAAACAGGTGTCGTCTAATCACAGAAGGAGTAGTGAAGTATACAATATTGACATTCAACCTGACCTAGGATCAATACGCGAAATAATCGTGACCCTCTAGCCATTAGTAATTTCTCTATTTTACTCTTTGCTAAACGTTTTTTTCCTAGGATTTTTTTGAGCAAGCTGTACTTGTATCACCTGGTATTTCCGAGGGGCTACGGGCCCTGTGGTACAAGTAACATGTTTGGTCTCAAGAGATACATTTTTGTAACATTAAAAATATATGAAATTGAGTAAATATTTGCATGACTGTGAGTTATGGTTGTTACTGAAATAAAAAATAAAAAATTATAGACGTCATAAAATTCATAAATATAGCCTACACTGATATTTCAGTTCTTGTAATTTCGTTGTCTTAAATTAATTACTTTATTAAATTTGGGTACACCGTAACGGACGCCATGTGACTTTAATGAGTAGTTATGCAAAGACTATGGGGCCTTAAGTTGAGAACAGTGATTAACACCAAAATAAAAAAAAATGAAAATTTACGCGTCCATCTGCCAAAATGGAATTCGTGAAGGTTAGGGATAGGAAAATTTCGTGAATTCAAACACCCGCAGGCTAGAATCCATTGTCCTATGCATACTCAAGCCCCGTCTATTCGTCCATTGTCTGCTGTTTCGCCGAGTAGCGTAGGGTATTGGATTCTAGCATGCAGATAATTGAATTCCCTAAATTTTGCTGTCCATAGACGCGACATCTTGCCAAAATTCGGTTTGATATGAGCTGTTCACAGTAAAGTCAGCACTTTGTATGATACTCTTTAATTTTTAGCACACTTTGCTCAATTTCCATCTTTAAGTTTTTTAATGTAACGGTTTTTACGTGACTTACAAACGCAGTATGTACATTTCGTTGCCCTATAACATTTATGTATGAGGCTGGAATATAGTACAGTAGTTTTTCTGTTGATGTTTTGAAGGGCTTGGCTTTAAAATGAGCTAATTTTATTGTTACCGGACTATACAGTTCAGTCATTACTTAGACGTAATGTAATATTGGTACAGAGAACGTCAATATCTTAGACATTATGGAATAAAAATTCTGGTCTTTCTGTGTTCACGCAGGATTAAAATACTTGTACAAGGTTGCCGAATTTCAGTGCGTTTGGTAACAGTGCGTGGAACCAAAGAGAAGGAAGGGGTGATTACGTGTCGTTCTGTCCCCTTATTCTCGTTTTTTTTTTACCTACCATCAACTAAAAGTTACTTCCGAGACGGACCCTCGCTTCCGAGCCTTAAAAATGCCATCCTGCCTTCCCGGCTTCATCTAGAACGGGGAGCCTCATTTATAGCCTTGTTTGTTAATTACACGAGCAGGCACGCAACCGAACATCCCCTCTATCCCCGCCCCGCACGACAGGGGGATGACATCACGAGGGTGGATTGGGCGCGACTGTATAAACACGCAAACTCGCAGCGAGTTGTTTGAGGTCTTCGCCCCCCTCCCCCCCGCCTCCTAAACCCGATTCCACTCACCGTACCGTTCTTTATTTTCAGACAACCAACCACGGTAAGAAACGTCTAGGAAGCTGTAGCCTTAGATAGAGATAGTTGTGACGTCATAACTGAAGGATTAACACTCGGGTATTGGTGCGCCGCTCATATACGTAACTGTTAAAGGACACGCCCGGCAGTTTTGTAGTAATTTTGAAACTAATTTTTTTAAGCATCCTTGTATCTAGGTATATCAAAATGTCGATAAACTATTTTTATATTTACATGTTGACATTTGTATCTTAATTTTTTCGTTGCAATAACCCTAACGGGTTTTAGATTTTCGCACCCAAATAATCACAAAATTTGATATGGAAAAATGCCAAAATGAAGCCATTATATAAATGTTTTTTTGCAGACAAACGGTACATTATGTTTCAAAACACCCACTTACAGTTATTTGCACTAATGTGAAAAGAAAGTACACAGCATGCCCTTAACCTCAAACAAACACCGTACTGAACTAAAATAAATAAATAATTCGATAACCCTTTGTCGATACTCTGATGTACACTACGTGTATGCACATTTTGTGTAAATAATTTTCTTATCTCATGTGATGGTGATGCATAAATATATGTTAAAAAAAAGGGATTATAAAACCTTAAGTTGCAAAGGTGAATCAATATTGAAGTTCATTACCTCGCGCCGTTATAATTTGTTAACCAGAAATAGTCCTGCCAAAATGTTTGCTCCAACTTTGTCAGTAACACTTCCTTAGAGTTATATTCCAGTAATATTTTCATGTTGAAATCGTATGCTACAGAATTGTATCTTTAGTGAATGTGTTACGTCTTAATTCACACAAGATACTCAATTTTTAAAACTTCACTGTTTGTTACTATCTGATATAAAGAATATTTATCTTTAACTTCCAAAACTAATTTGTAGGACTTGTAACGAAATGTTTAAGCCGATAAAATTTTTTTTAAATCTCGGTCATTATTATTATTGGTTCACGCACATATAAAATGTATATGATGCAAACCATTTTGCATTTAGTTTTCTTCCAATTTTAAAATAAATGGTATTATATTATTTCCAAAATTTCAGTTACGTTGACGTTAGGAATAAGTATGTTATTTTACTATTCTTTAATCCTCCACAAATAGTTTTTTCAACTGTTCCGTAAAGTTAATATTGTGATATGTATGATACTCTGAGCATCACTGTTAATATTACACTACTTAAAATCTTCTTTCATCAGCTATACAGTGTTCAAGAGAGTTTTTTTGCTTAATAAAAGGTAAAGTTGGGTTTTACTAAAATAAATTTAGATACTCAGGGAAACATTGCCGTTAATTTTACCATACGGACAAATTGAAGTAATATTTTTTAATTTACTTTTTAATATGCTATCGCTAAACGAAATTATTACGTTTCGACTTGAATCGCTCGGTATACAGCCGTTAGTCTATGTTTAGAGGCACGAGTATTTCGCGTATTAATCTGGCAACAGCGTAGACTTCTCAGATCTATTCACACACTGGCCAAAGTCAAATATCCATTGGCTTCTAACCATAACACGTGTTACCACCACGACTTGTTTCCTTATTTATCAGTGGCTTGCAGTCGTCAAAGATGTGTTAAAATAGGTGTCGTCTAATTACAGAAGGAGTAGTGAAGTATACAATATTGGCATCCAACCTGACCTAGAATCAATACGCGTAATAATCTTGCCTCTACCTATGTTTCATAAATGTTCAATGCCAAGGATGCTTTCCGGACGGAAAACAACTTATACAGTAAGACTGATTAAAGCTGCTCTAATGTAGAGGATTCCTCGTAGCACTTCTACTTCCGTTTTAATTTCGCCGCTGCTCTATCCCCATCTCATCTCTCGCCATCTCTTAATTTGACCAGCTGGAACAACATGCATGCATAGAGATAGTGTAAAATCTCAAGAAATTTTCGTGCTGTAGTATTTTGCAATACAGTGCAGCAGCCTGAACCTTGCATGATTGGAGGATAACTACGTAGATGTTTAAATATGAATAAGATATATTCAGCACCAGAGTAATCACAGGTCCAGTCAGATGGGACCACGTCGTTACGAGTTGTTAGGGCTGGAATTATGCCAGCGTTGGGAAACCAAGGAAGACAGCTACTCACTTCACTCCCTCGTAGTGCCTCAATAATGAGGACGAGCACGCCTCCACCGGGACTCGACCCCCGAGCCCCGGAGGAGAGCCGGACTGCTGTTCATGGGAGGAGTGTTGGCGGGCGACATACCGTGTTTGCTGGATAACAAGGCATTATATCGGTATAAGTTAGTGGCAGTCGTTTTCAGCGGCATCAGAATTTATGTTCGTTAAAATAAAACGTATTGAACCTTTGTTTCCTCGTGTTCATATTTGTTTACCTTTTTCGTTAATTGAAATTCGTTTCAGCGGACATTCTCCTTCACATTTCCGAAAATTTAGTGTGGAAACGAAAAATTTATAAAGGTATTTTATGTACGTAGACTGATTTTTTATATTTAGAAGTGGGTAAAATGTACAGATAACAGTGTAAAATCATTTCCTAAAGAATAATGGAATATCTTCCCTCATATACAAATTATGGGCATGTATCATACTTCAACTATTAAACAGAGCCACTTTTCAGCATTAATACTTACAATTCTGGGTACATAAGTTTATATTTGGCTGTTTTCTAAAAACATACTGTATTTGCTCTATTTATGTGTGGAAAAAATGTTCCCATACTTGCTTTTTTAACTCTCTTGTACCTTGGTGTGTTAAAATTTACAGATAATTTTGTAGTGTAGGAAAATGGAAAACAAAATATATAGTTTATAATCTAAATCGGAATGTGTTAAAAATCACTGTTGTACTGTGACTGGTCTATACATACTTGCATACCTCTGTATATCCTCGCATAACGAGGTTAAAATACACGTATGCTAAAAACGACGAAATGTACGCTGGCAACCAAACATATTTGCTTTTTTAGAGGGAAATATTGTAGCTGAGTTAAATGCCTCTGCACTCGTCTAGGACTCGGAAGAAGCAAAATACCTAACTTACCTTTTTACTGGTGCAATTTTCTGATGATTAGAAGTGTATGGTAGATAAATAAACGCTTACTATACCCCAATCGAAATCAACAGGCTTTTGAAAATCAATATAAAAGAACGCAGAACAACAATTCTAGATGATGATGTTTGCCAACTTTATGAGCAAATATTTACCCAGAATGACGCACAAGTAGAACGTGATCTTTTGCGCCGTTGTTAAATGTACGAGATTTCGGTGTCAGAGATAGTTTTTACGAAACTTGGGAAATATTTTATTAAAGATACTTGTTTTTTTATTTTTCCACTTTGGCTTGACGAAGTATTAATTTTAAACTGATGATTTTAGCGCTGAAATATGTAGCCTGCCCTCTCAAGGCCGCTGCCTACTCCAGGACCTTGATTGCAGCAAGGTTAGAGAATTTATGAAGGACTTGGTGGTAGAAGGTTGGTAATTTATTAAAAAAAAAACAATAAAAATGGGTTTATAGTGAAATATTCTAAGCATTCGTGAAACTTCTCAAAGTTTGGAGTGTATTCGTAGCATACAGCTGCAAATCATCAATCATCATAAGTAGAGACCTGAAAAATTCGCGTTTTCTTTTAGGCGCAAGCTAGAATTCCAGCAACTATAGGTCTGTACCACGTTCACTGTTGGCCGTTGACTTACTCGACACTTACAGGAAGTAGCTGAGCCAATAATTAAACTATAACTGAACACAGACCCATTTCACTGTGTCAGCGAGCAGCCAATAAACAGCTGCTATCAAATTCAATACACATATATTCTTGGAGATTAGCCTACAGGTCGGTGAACCCACGAATTTTTCTGGCCTCTAATCATAAGTCAAAATAACTTTTACTGTTTTTAATCTCAGAATTTTCAAATGTGGGTTATCCTCTTCTTCCACCAAGCCCTTCAATTATGTTAGGTGTGGCTCAGTACTTGTAAAACCGACATACGTATACGCTGACTTTTTCGTTAATCTCGGTGATGCCCATATCGCTGTATCATATTTTATGGTGATTTTAAAATACCATAACAACCATAAGCAAATTAGTGTATTTTTCGTTGTAAAAACACACTAAATTATCTCATTAATATGTCGAGTGGTCAGACCTCTCGCCTCCCACCTAGGCGATCCTGGATTGATCCCCGGCGGGCTAGGTCCAGGATTTTTCATATGTGGGAAACGTGGCAGGCATTACCGTTGGCTGGCGGGTTTTCTCGGTAAACTCCTGCTTCCCCTACCTCTCTCATTCTGTCGCTGCTCCACACTCATCTCACCTCACGTATTCAATCTCCGAGCCGGACAGGCGACAGGAATGTCTCGCTAGTCGAGCAGCCGCCCCATCCTTCACTCCGACCTCCTCTCATACACCGTGTGACTATATCTGAAGGCGGGAACACGTAGTGGATTTCCATTTTCAGCAGTATTCTCCTGTTCTCAATGTATAACATATATTTTGTCTGCAAGTGATGTCATTAAAAATTACTGAGAACCGCCAAATATGGTGTTGCATTTAAATCTGTATCCTTGCTCACACCACCGCTCTGAAGTAGACGGCGTCGTTTAAGTCACGTGGTTTGCACGAATGTAGTGGCGTAAATGGCACTAAACTTTAGGACTCGTACATTGGTTTCTGCCTTCTGTGTAGTATTTCATACACTAGACTGTACCACAGGCATGTTGCTTCCCGATATATGTCTGCGTGAGAAAAAACTCTGATAATTAATGTCTACATTGTAGTCGTCGTGGTTTTAACATTAATAACCGGGTTAAATTAAACCTTGCGATGTGAACTCAGGCACGAGATCAATTTTTACATTTAAAATTTTAAATACCATCTCTGGAGACCAAAATAAAAGATCGTTACATTGTTGACTATAGAGCCAACAGTATGTCACAAAAAAAAAATGTTGTATGACAAAACCTAACAAATAAAAAAAAAATACTATTTGAAAGAATAATACGGGACCTGCAAAATTGATCTTTTTTTTTTTCCTTGTCAGCAAAGTAAATTTACATTTCACTTTGAAAAATGCAATGCATCCCATGAGCTATGCAATGAAACATGAAAAAAACCCAAAACATAATATTTTGAATTAAAAAAAAATCACAAAAGTACAGAATAAAGTTATTCAGCAATTTTTTTAAAATACAAAAACAATTGTTGGGATTCTTTAAAATGTTTTATTACCTAGCACATAGTATGTTATTTCACTGTGAATTATTTTAAGTATGTCGGTTGGTTTTCACTATTTGCTTGGCAGCAGAACATGCAAATTTTGACTTTGACGCACCATTATGAGAAAACTTCACCAGCCAATATTGTTTCAACTAACACTATTTAATATAAATATAAAATTATGTTTTTAGCGCTCTTGGACACCCTTAAATCCCAACTGAACCAGGACTTGAGTTTTAACCAAAGCAGTGGAAAGAAATTTCGGCTCCTAACATCGTAGAGCCACGTCCCTGTGAAACTGCTCGACTTCGTCTGTTCGTAGTTAAAGATTCTTCGGGCGCTCGCCATACTTAAACCTGAGTTAGTGTTCGAAACGTGTTGAAGTTTGGAACATATTAATTTCTCAGTGTCATAGTTGCCTAATAATTGTATTTTTTGCGGCAACATTTGCGCCGTGTTGACGTGTTCCTTGTGGAGAGCAAACGTTTGGGAATTTTAACCTGGCAGTGAATGTTCTGTTTGTGCTCTCGTCGGAATGTAGATGAACAAGACAGGTTGTCCGAATTGATGTGTTGCGACATTACTAGGGACCTGAAAAATTCGGGTTTTTATTTAGGCATAAGATAGAATCCCGCCAAATGTAAGCTCGTGTCATTTTCACAATTGGTTCTTGACTTATTCGTAGGGACAGGAACATTTCGCGAATTTAATTACCTGCAGGTTAGAATCCATTGTACAGTGCACAATCAAGCCCCGTCTATTCGTTCACCGTCTACTGTTCTACTGAGTAGCAGCTAGCGGGCAAATAATCGGGGCTTGAGTATGCATAGTCAGGGGTGTTAGATGGTAACTCCAAAATCCTGGTACTGACACCACAAAAAAGATGGTACTTTAAACGAAAACCTGGTACATGGTAAAAAAATTCGCAAATGCTTATAGACATGAAAAAATATGAAGTACGAAAACATGCCTTAAGTAATTTAAGAGAAAAAATATACTGAAAATGTTCAAAGAATGCTATTAATTAACAGAAAGTCAGATGTTCATGTCTACCAAAGCTTGCATGATGCAATAACTATATGCGAAGATTAATGCTCTGAATCCAGAAGATATATCGTGCAAAAACACATTTTTGTTTGGAAAGGTTCTGCTGAAAATACTGTTTAATGATGGATTTTAATACAATCAAATGCTAAATTCTGAAATCCTGGTACTTTTGCGTACCAGGACGAAAGTGTCCTGGTATATGGTACAACACCCTGAAAACTGGTACGTGTACCAGGATCCTGGTACTTCTAACATCCCTGTGCATAGTGCAATGGATTCTAACCTGCAGGTCATTGAATTCGCGAAATTTTCCATTCCCTACTCGACACCTCGTGTGTAAGTCGCTGATCCAAAAATAAAAATTTAACTCAATGCAGGCCCGTATCACAGTGTCAGCGAGCAGCTAATGAACAGCTGCTGTTTGCTTCAGTGAACATATACTCTTGAAGGCTAGCCTACAGGTAAGTGAACCCTCGAGGTTTTCCTGTCTCTAGACAGTTCTCGTGAACCACGTGTTAGTTGTAAAATAATTGCTACAGCGTCAATATTAGACTATTACAATCACTGGGGATTGATTTTTAACCTCCGCGTTAAAAATGTCTTGTCACGAGTTGTGTATACCGTCAACCCCTAGGACCATTTTTACTCTCGCAACACTTAACGCACTGTCAATATTCTATACGATATCTCCAACCAATCGCGCCTCGACAGAATTCCCTCATTAGAAATCAATGAAAATGGCGAATTATGTCCGGTGTGTAAGAATTATTTTATTCGCAACCATATTTTGTGTAGTCTTGCATACTGCACACAAACGTTTCACTCTTTTGCACTAACGTATCCAACGATTTTTGCAGTTTACTTATGATAAATAGTACAACCCCGTTGCAAAGCTTTGTATTTGTACAACCAATTAAATTTTACTAGCTAAAACACCAAAAATTAGAGTAGCTCGCTACAGAAAAAGTAATTCATTTATGCTATTTGTGTTGATTTGATTAAAAAAAACACTGAAAATTTTTAGAGCGGATTTAATTTACTCGTTAATGACACAGACAACTGGGCAAGAAAATTCATCGCAGTAAAAAAAAGACTTGAAACCAAGGGGTACAAAGTTAAAAGCTTCAGTACATACCGTATAAGAATTCCATTTTTTTGACAGATCATTATACAGTATTTATGTAAACAAACACATTGTGTATCCTTCCGCCACCATGTGCTTTCCAGGTGACAATTAAAACATGTCAACAGCTATGGTATATGATTGCAATAAAATCCAAAATGTGTTGTGATTTTCTTTTGATTATTTTTATATCTCAAAGAAGTAGGTAATTTGTTTTGAATTCTGGCTCAACATTAATCTTACTAAGGTTAAGTGACTATGTTTATGCAAAATTATTTCATATTACAGTAATTAATAGCCTACTCTACAGATGTTAACGTAATATTATCATTCAAGATTTAAAATTATTTATCGTATATTTTCTAGTTTTGCTCAAAATTGTTGTAACATTTAAGAGTATACACAAAAATAAATAAATAACTATGAATGGGTAACTTATATAATAATTGTTATTTCTGTTATTTTATTTCTACTTTACACCTAAAAGGTTTAAGTAATAGTAGCTTATTTGGTTACATGAAACTGAAGTTACAAGAGTTCATGACAATGCAAGCAAACATATTTAAACTAGAATAAAAAATTAAATAATACATGTAAGCATTATTAAAAGAATTTATTTTGTTGCCTTCAATTTGGATTTGCACTATCAGAACATAAAGTAGTATATTTAAAGTTTAAAGTAGTAGACTATAAAAAAACATTTGTGGTAGCATTTACCTCGAAATTAGCACAAATTTAATATCAGTGTTATTATCATAGTCGTACCACTTACAATACTTAAAAAAAATTGAAACACATTTCTTGTAGACTACAAGCTAAAATTTGCACTCTAATAACCTAAATAGAAAAAACATCAACATAAGGCGTAAATAATAATAAATAAACATGGGTAGACCTAATTGCCCAGATCAGCTTTATATTAATTTTGTAATAGCCTACATATGCTTATACAAACGCACTTTAACGCCCGGGAAATACACAGGCCTAAAACGTCTGTCCTTTTTGTTTGGTAATATGTAGGCATACATTCATGCAGCTGACAGGCACAAAATTTCACGTCGACTTGATAATAAATTGTACAAGTTACTTGCTCAAAATAAATGATCATGAACTTTTTCGTAAAAGATAATATATTGAGTCGGCACCTTGAAAAAAAAAAAGCACGTTATCTGAGGGCTACATCAAGAACCACGTTGGCCCACAAATCTTGTTGAAATAAATGGTAGGTAACCTTTTCCTTTATTTTTTTCCAGTAGTACTTTTCTCTGGACGGATTACCTGCTTCTTACTTAGCAACTGTTTTTTTTACTAAGCCAAGCTGCCGGGCGGTGGTCCTTACCAAGGCAGACATTTTTCCAATTCCCGTCTTAATATCCCGTTGTCGTTGGCGATTACCCGCCGGGTTTTTTAATCCCCACGTTTCAATGTATTAAATATACGCACAGAATAATAAGACAACACCTTATAAGAACCACAAACACGCACGAACACACGGAAAGCCTCGGTTTTTTTGGTCACCGGTACAGGTCTACTGATAATTAGAGCCCACGTTTTTTGTGAAAAAAATTCTGCAACAATTCGTTTCAATACCTTATGTGTAGGGACCCTTGTTTTTCGCGAAAATAATTTTGCCTCACTTTGTTTCCGTGCCTTACATGTACTGTACATCTGCAGTTCTGCTTCGTGGTCAGCGACTGGATATTTTAACTGTCACGAGCCTTGAGATTCACAGACGTGTGGTGTTGCAGGAACGTTTTTGTAGTTGGCTCAGTCAAATGAGATACGGCTCTTCACTCAGACACGCTGCACATAACCATGAAGCAGAATTCCAGATGCGCACGTAAGGCACTGCAACAAACTGTTACATAATTCTTTTCACCTCAAATAGTGGACTCTACTGATGATGGTGTGGTCGTTTGTAAAATAGTTATAAAAATGGCGCAATTTTAAATTTAATAAAATAGCTAACTGATTAATGCTGGATACGGAGCCGTGATACTACATCACGGTTCCTTCGAAATGCTTACTTATTTTTCACGTATGTATATCACACTCTATTTTCAACATTGGCGAAGGAAGTTAACCGATTTGTTGTTCAGGGCTGCCACTACTGTTTCATCAGGCAATACGATCACGTCCGGTTGTTTTAAATTGCTTTATTCTGGCACGTGTTACAAATGTTGGTAGCATCGCCTGTCAAAATACGGAATTATTATATGAGATGGACTGTACAAGGGAATGTAAATGCATCTGCTTGATAGGACAAGGAGAATTTAAATGAAATTTAATGGGAATTCCTAAAGCAGAAAGGAACAGATTAAATGCTTTCGGAGCATTCACACATTTAACCGAAAGTTACAAGTACGAAAGTTTGCGTTTCGGTTCGAGCTTAAGCGGAAATTTTGTTGCACAAGCAGGTTACATGAGCATAAACTTGGTGCAAACGTGGTCCCTACGTCAGCATGTCTGAAATGCCAACCTAGTGAAAGGGGATTGAGAGAGAAGACTGGGAAAGCAGTCAGAGTCTTTAAAACTTAGTTTAATTCCAACACTTCCCTCCCTTTTCCCCCCACGTCATCTCTTCGCCAACTTAGAGAATATTTGCTTCGGTCCCAAGTTACTACGACAGTCTCGAAAGACGATGTTGCTAACAAAATGTTTCGGTTCACCAGGGCCTGTGTATTTTCGACAATTATCGATGATCAAGGTTTCAACGGAGCAGTATGGTCGCATTAGGTCATTGAACATTTGGGCGGTGAGTCGAGTACCTTAACTTTGGCAGTACAATTATGACTTGGCCCTGTTGTTTTCCACGCCCAGCATTACTAAAACGTCTTCTAAAGTAGCCAACAAACATGTGAAAAATCGGAACGTTTAATCTGGTGCCAACTATCTGGCGGAATTAAATTTATTTATGAAGTACTCTTTTTCTGGTAACAAGCCACAGTAAAAATTTGAAACTCTTCCAAATGTATTGTAACATATATGTTACAAAAAACTTCAATTAACCTATGTACGTCCGTGTCATATTATTTATTTCCCGTTTCAATTAGATTTCCTTTACTGATTTAATTTGGTGATTTTTTGTTTTGGTGTTAAAATTACATTTACAGCGAAAATATTCGCCGAAATATTGAATTGCTGCGTGATGGTTTCCAACCTTTCTGAATAGAACTAGTGTCGGAAGATAGGTTATTTCACGTCAACGCCAATAAGTTGCACGTAAACGGTTATGCAATTACCATCCAATCATATACCTGGAGGCCACGGGTCCCTATTTGCGCTGTTTTTGGAATATTATTTTTAAATTCTAAAAGGAAGCAAATTTTGTCAACCTGTCGCCTAAGTTTGTTGAAATGTTTTACAATGTCAAAGACAAAACTGTATAATTTTGGTTAATCGTCAACATTATCTACGCCTATAATTAACGAAAATTATCAACTTTATTGCTTTGAAATAAATTAGGGTACATAATTTACGGCGAAGCAGCAGTGTTTTTTTTAAATACTACTCTGGTAGAAATAGTTGTGTGGTAACACGAGGTCTCAAATGAAGTTGCCTACCAAAATACGTTAGCGAAACAAACTTTAAACCGTATGTTAGAGATGATTTGAGTTAGTTGTCATATAAGCGTTTTTATAAAACGAAAGCTTCAGTTCAAGTCTACAAATATAATTTTTATACGCGGAAAGTAAAACTATTTCTACAGTAACTTTTGAGACATAGTTTTAAAGCCGGTTTAGTGCTAAGAATAAAGTAAAATTTTGCTTTTTGTTTTTACAATTAAGTGAACTCGTGATACTAAAGTACTTTATAAAATGACTTGTTTATAATATTTTTACAGTGATATATAAGCACAAACATTTGTACTTAGTGAAAACAACAAACGTGGTATATGTTATTAATACTATATAATGTTATATATGTATTAGTAAATAATAAAACCTTATTGCCTTTTTGCTGTGAGATCTGAAAACGTAGCATGGTAATTTTACTGAGAATATTAGAGATTAAAATTACTTCAGTTTTCTGAGTCGTAAAATTTTCAGTGTGGTTTTGGCTACACAGATTCAACACCGTGCGTATGGTTGCTGCTTAAATATTCGCCCTTAAGAACTACTACATTAGAACATCCAGCGAAGTCTCTTTGACGTCAACACCTATCACCTACGTGCAGTGCAGAAATAACCCATCCTGACATAACACGATATTCAACTCAGCAACATCTTTGTTGCAGGATTCGAGCTCATAGCCGTCAAACTACAAGTGCTTATTTATAAGTTCCACGTTTTCATGCTCATCAACTGATGACAAACAACACGGCCGCGAACACAGACGTATGAAATTTGCGGTCTCCTACAAATAGAAGCAGGATGTTTCATTCAAATGTCACATTACGCAGGGCGTGTTTTTCCTACCTCTCACAAAATAACCCAAAGCCTATACAGTTTCTGAAGATAAGAAATAAAACCTGTAAATTTTCTTCTTTTTTCGTTAATATTAAAGGCGCCAATTAAATCTAATTTAAAGGAACGTCGTTATTATGTGTGTATAACTGTTTATAAGAATGTATATATGTTAAACAGAAGGATTTGAAATTTGTTCTCGTTATGTTTTTCTGTATAAGTAGTGGTCAGTCAAAATTCTAAAATTTTTTGTGCAGTCTTTAGAAGATAAAAGAAAACGAAATATATTTCTTAAATTATGACGACGAAATATTTCTTTCCAAAATTTAAAGGCTTAGATGGCAAATTCACGAACGAAAATTCAATGCAATCAAATTTGTGGGCATTTCACCCCATCATAAATTAAATTTTACGCTTATACAAAAAGGCGAAATGACTTTTCGTGGAGAAATCGTTTGTCATCGAAAAGTCAATGAAGTCGTGAATTAAGCCTATAAATGTTGGTTAATGTAAGCATTTTACTTTTTCTATGGTTCCAAAAGAGTCAAAATTGGGACTTTGGCAACTAATTACACAAAAATGTAACGAAAAAATTTTAACCTAGTGAAAACTGCTCTACATAAATAGCGCTTTGTAATTTATAGGGACACGCAAATTTTGCGTTTCTTGTGAATACAAGTTAGATTTCAAACAGCTGTATGTTCGTGTCAAGTTCACAATATTGGCCCTCGACTTAGTTGGCTTATCCAGGAGGGCGTTGAGCCAATGATAAAAAAAGCAACTAATTTAATGCCCAATCACGTGGTATCACCAGGGAAAGAAATATTGGCGAGTTCAATTACCTATGTGTAGAGACCTTAAAAATTCGCTTTTTCTTTCAGACACAAGCTATAATTCCAGCAACTGTAAGTTCACACTACTTTCGCAAATGGCTGTTGACTTATTTGACACCACCTTGAAGTCGATGAGCCAATAATAGAAGTGTAACTAATTGCGGGCCCATTTAACTTTGTCAGAGAGCAGCCCATGAATAACAGCTGGTCTTTGCTCGAGTACACATACATTCTTGGAGGCTGGCCTACAGGTCAATGAACCCGCGAATTTTTCCTGTCTATACACATATGTAAGAAGCCACAGTCGTGTGTATTCTCAAGCCACGGTAGTCTGTTGATTAGTTGCTACTAATTGGAACAGCACATAACCGGAACAGTTCGCTAATTCAATGACCAGCATGTTAGAATCCATTGTCCTATGCATACTCAAGCCCCGAGCTTTTGTTCATTGTCTGTTGTTCCACTGAGTAGCAGTTAGTGAACAAATGATCGGGGCTTGAGTATGCATGGGAGAGTGTGTTATAACATGCAGATAATTGAAATCGCGACATTTTCCTTTCCCTACACATACCGTATTACTAGAGACATGCAAAATTCACGTTATTTTCTGACAGCTGACTAGACTCCAAGTGACTATAAGCTCGTTCGACGTCTCCCTCTGGCCGATATTGTCGTGACTTACCGCGGAGAATGCTTACACGGTAGAGAGGCCAATCTCTGTACAGACGTAACACACGTCAATGACAACACATTAAAGTTCGTGGCCAATTGAATCGCAGATTATGCTCTGTTATGTATAGGAAAGTGAAGTTTAGTCTGCTACCAAATGATAACGCGAATTTTGCATGTCTCTACGTATTACGAAAAGATAACAAATAGACTCACGGCGAGGTGAACATCTATGAACCTCGCCCACTTTAAAGTGAGTATCGTGTCTTAGCGTTGTTGATGAAACACATAGAGCTAACAAAAATAGTCTGTTGCATTATTACAGTTTCTATGTAGTCTACACTGATTATAATATGCACAGATAGAGACACTGGAAAACCCCAAAAAATATTTAACATACATTGAAGGTACCACTTGAAGAAGTTATCACACAAATTATAAACAAATTACGCACAAAATAAATAATGTAACAATTTTATAATTGTCTACTAACCCGGCACGACACAAAAATACCTGGTGTAGTCAATACAAAATGTCTTATTATTTTGGTGTAGATTATTTAAAATAAAAAATGCTCGTAGTTATTTTTAATATTGTATATTTCGCATACAGAATACAATTAATGTGTTATTATAATTAATAACACTATGAAAACCTCTTTTATATTCTTAAATATTTAGTTTCAAGAAAATTTCAAATATGTTCTCAACGAAAATCTTTGACGAAATTCATGTCATTCAATAAATTGAAAGACAAAATGTCCGCGATTATGACATTATCATGGCGTCGCATGACGTTCAATATATTGAATTCAATAAATTTAAAAGGAAATTGAAGCAAATTTTGATTGTGTGAAAGGGCCTTTAGACAGCCAAATCGAACACGCCCTATGTTTTAAACGAAATTCTGAAGTTGTAGCCTTAAATGAATGATCCTAAATATGTCCCTCGACAACGCAGCTTGTTACTGACTCAAAGACAAACCGTTCCGACAGTATGGTGTTTCAAATTTGTTGTTGGTAATCAAGACCATTATTTATGCAACATTGAAGTAACTAAATCGATACCAGATATTAACTTTTAAACAATTAGGTCGTCTTGATGGGTTTTAAAGATGTGCTTGTTAACCGTGTTTCGTTTATCTCGGTTACAGCACCTTAACGACAACTTACGACTTCGAAAACGTAGTTAGAACTCCAAGTGACTGGTTTAATTAGTTTAATTCACTAACTTAAAGTTCATTCCCGATTATTATGAAACATCTGCCTGAAAAACCATCGTGTACTCTTTAAATATATACTTGTATATTTAGATTATTTTTTTAACAGAACACTGTGCTTACAACTGGCCATAGATAATGCATTTCAGTTCACTTCTTCTGGAATCATGTCATAAAACAATATCGTATAGTTTATTGGGAAAACAACACGGCTTATAGTGAAAATAAATTTTAGTGATGATAAAATAATAGTTTCTGCATATTGTGTGAATGTTTGCAAAATATTTTGCTGTCCATGCGTCCGTAGTTGAATGTTTATTTTCATTTATATGTTCGTGAAAATTTTTCCCGAAAAATTGTAACACTGCAAATAATCGTTGTAAAAATAAACAACTTGGAAATGTTTTATCCTTGTAATTTTTCAAGTAATTTTATATACCTATGTAAGTACACATTTTTTGTCTATTTACAATCCATTTCATGTAAAATTTACACTTACCTTATGTAATGCCGCGAGTATTTTGGTAAAAAGCTTCCGATGAAAATTATTATTATTATTTTGTTTTTATAAAATGTGACTTGCTGTCAAATTTGATTTTGTTTCATGTCGAATGAAACACACTGCTCGTACACAATTATTCATTTATTTTTGCGAAGGCATCTGGAAACTTTTTCTTTAAAGACTTAAACAAATTGGGAGTCTTAATGTAAATGTTCAACTGATGTTCTTATACAATTATAGACTAAAAAATATTTCTTAAAGAAAATGAACTAAGGTTTTACTGCGTAAGCAGGTTAATTTGCTTTAGTAATTTTCTTAGAATTTTGTCAGTATTATCATTAGCAATACACACAACTGGGAATATTTAATGAGATTGCGACTTCAGGAAAATTTGAAAATTAATTCCAATGAAATAATTAATTCTTCATATTAAAGTTATAAGTTACTCAAACAGCGTCATACCCTGAAATAATAATATAATTCACTGTTGATGTAATTTTCCTCTCACGGTATATATACACATTTGTCAATATTTCATCGTCATAGTTCTAAGATAAACATTTTCACATGTTGGTGTTCATGAAACACCACCTTCCAACTTAATTTGTTTGGTAGCTTATAAAAATTAGGACGAATAATATATGCGTTAGAAACATATTGTATTACGCAATGAATTATTAAACTCATTAAATATACGTGAAGGTTAAAATAACATAGCTTAAATATCATAATTCAATATTTTTGTCCATTTCGAAAGTCTTCGAAACCCAGATTTCTGTCTACTATGTAGACTGAAGGGGATAAATTGCAATTCTGCTTGTCTCTGGTGGATGGCCAATGTAGCAAAACAAAGGCCATCGTAGATCACCACATCTAAGAGAGTGGGGAAGGGGGGAGGGCAGAGTATAGCATCGAGCGACATCTTGTGTACGGCGATATGTGGCAACACAGTTGCTCGAGGGGGTGCGGTGAGGTGGTGGTGTATTGGGGGTTGCCGGTATGTAGGGACTACTTTCCATAAGCCAGCCGCGCGCTGTTCCGATACGCCAAGCAAAATGGCGCACGTAAGCGGTGGGAAGGGAAGTGGCACCCTCCGGCAATATGCCTGCCGCAGAGGAAAGGAGAAAGAAAAAAAATATGTAGAGGAGAATGACATCACTTTTGAGCCAGGAAGTAAGGGAAGAGGGAGGCGAGAGGAGGCTACGTAAGGGGGCGCTGCCAACTGCTCGGGAGTAACATTCCCTGTCGTCATGAATTATTCAGCCATGCCGCAGGAACTCCTCCAGACGGAGGCGGCTGCATCATGCACTGAAATAAAACTGTTTTCTGAGCGCATTAAACACTTCTGCGCGACGTCGAAGGAGGCAAGGAATGTAGGCGTACTGGAAGGGGTAATGCTGGAGGCTGGAGAAGTTATGTCAAATCACAGTCTTAGTATGGCGTCCCGACGACCGGGTGGGCAGACCACTCGCCTCCCATCAAGGATATCCGGGCACGATCCCCGGCGAGGTCGGTCCCTGGATTCCCACGTGTGCCAGACGATACCGCTGGCCGGTGAGTTTTCTCAGGGTTCTCTCCTTTGTTCCACACCTCTCATTCCGGCTCCTTGCCATTGCATAGCCCCATCTCATTGCATCCTTGGAGGATACTCATATGCCTGCAGTTCAGGGCGTGCTACCCTGTTCCCTGGGTGTCCACTCCATACCGTGTATTTATTATGGTCTCAGTGGGAAAGGCCTAGGCTCTGGAGTAAAAAGTTGGGCCCCTTATGATGACTTCTTATAATGCACTTTAGCTGCAAGACAGTAAAGAAGGTCTATGCTGTACTATTGTGGATACACGCAATTGCAATAACATGTCGTCCCAGAAATCTTAGAACGAAACTAAGAAAAAACATTTGTACTTCACCTGAAGACGGGAGCAGATGTCAGCTCCCGAAACGTCGTGAAAAGTCGGTCTTTGGAAATCTACTGTGTCCTTTTGTGTCTTCATCGTTGTGTATTGTCTGTGACGTCGTCGTTGTTGTCCGGTCTTGTGTTCATTATTGTCTTTTTCCCAGTATTTTCTGTGCTTTTTTAATTGTTGTGTCCTGAGTTATACAGATTAATTAGTTTTGTTTTTCGTCTTCTGTTTTTTTATGTTTATTTTATTTTATTTGTTGTTGATTAATCCCTTATGGGTAGAGCCCCGGAAATTTCGCGGATTCAACTGAGGAGAGGTTGGAGTTCTAAGTCATATACATGTTGGAAACTATTTCGATCGGGTCATTGTTTATTAAACGTGACCTTGCGGACTCCGAACCAATGGCGGACATGCGTAAAAACGCTCACGGACTCCTGCGCTACATCGTCAAATGTTCAAATGCTCACTCACTGGA